>ML825252.1:106156-164037 GCA_009831015.1 Picea engelmannii | reverse complement strand
TTTTTTTATTATGCTTCAAAAACAAGAAAATTTAAAATTGTATGTCTTCTTCTTTTCTGAAGAAAAAAGGTGAAAAAATAAAAACAAGACAAGGCCAAAAAGGACTTATGGCCAACCATAGACCGTGGGGAGTTACTGACAACCAACAAGGTAGATCAGACTGACTCACTATCTCATAAAAAAACCTAGTAAAGGAAGAAAACTTTCAAATGCAAATGCAAGCTATACTGGCACACAACCTAGACTGAAAACTATTATGGTAGAGAAAAAAAAAACACAAGAAAAACCTATGAAGAAAAAACTTAACAGGGAAGAGGATGACTGCCTCCTCAAAATTTTCCAAACAGACACGTGATTGTCACTTCAACAGTCAGTGTATGCATGTGGGTTCTCAAAGACAAGACGTGTATGCACGTGTGCACGACTACTACATGTTGCGTGTGCCTTTGTTTCTCCTTAAAAGAAGCAAGACAAGCAGTTAAGCTCGGGCAGGGAGTACTGGTATTGAAGACCAGAACCCCTTAAAGGTACATAAACTTACTCTAATAGACAAAGATGCAAGGAAATTGAGAAAACAAAGCTAATATGAGGTTATACCTAGGCAACAGATTGCAACAACAGAAACTAGAATTAGATCCAGAAAACCCCTGAGAAGGATCACTTCTGACAGGGAAGAGGATGACCGCCTCTCTTAAAAAAAAAAATATGGACTCAGACACGCGACTGATCTCTCAGCAACCAGTGTATGTACGTGGGTTGTATGAAGTCAGGGCGCATGTACACACAGACAGACCTTCTGCAAGCCACGTATGCCTATGTGGCTTCCCGAAAAAAAAAAACAGTCAGGCGAAGGAAGCAGGGAGTACTGGTATGGAAGACCGGAATCCCTAATAGCTCAAACTTTTGCAGAAACTCAGAAAAAAGGTAGTAAAACCAATTAAAAATACCCAACAAGTACCCCCAAAAACCCTAGAGATCCCTAGTATGGTCGCCAATTCTGTTGTGGGTGGGAAATCCCTCCTATAGACTAGCATTAAGGGTTTTATCATGCATGCAGAAATGACCTAAAGTCTCCTACTTTTTACCAACATCCCAATCATAAGCCCCATTATTCATATGAAAATACAAGGTTAAAGAGATCCAGTTATCGTACCTTAGTTTCCGTGTTTGATGTCGATCCCTTTAATGCTTGGTCACTCCTTGACTGCAAATCTCCTCCCAACACTGACTTGCATTCATAAAAGACAAACAAATAACTCCACGTGCATATAATCTATAAACTAATGGGTTAGAGATTCTATCAAAATATAATCAAATTTAAATATTGACAATCTCATATGGCGAGACGGGAAAATCACTTCTTTTATTAATCTCACAAGAGTAACCTTACAATAGTGAGATCGGCCATTGCTCCTCGAATCTGGTCCTAGGCTCCTCTTCAACTATGCTCCAACTGCTTTTGTATTCTCTTTTCTTCACACAATAGTTGCAAAAGGTTGGGGCAAGGGGAATACTAAATCGGGTATAGTTTCTTTGCTATGATTTTCCTCCTTCCAAATGGGACCCCTAACCCTTATTTTATATGCTAGAAAGGGCTAGGTATTTGGTCGAGTGACCAACTATGGGCGGTCAGACAATTTAGTTAACTTACCCAAAACTGTGTGTTACATCTGCAACTTTCCATCTTTCATGCTTTTTAGGTATACGCGGGCTGTAGTGGGTCAGCCAGTGTACACACACATAAAATAGTGGATCAGGGCACGTATTCTTTTGAAAAGAGTGTTTTTTAAGAAGTTGTTCAGTAGTGGCTTGGCAAAGAAGGTAAATGAGATGGCATGATGCTAGGTAAGCATGTATGGTGCATTTTAGGGTTATAACAATATGATAGCTCCTTGGAAAGGTATCATCGAGGAGACTCATTTTGGGGGATCAATCATGTATTTAGCTATCATTCAGAATCTTTATCCCGAAAAACCTCATTTAGGCCCTCAGAATGGCCCCAAAAGTTAAAACTGCTAAAAATAGTAAATTGCCAAAATTTCCAGAAAATTGTTTTGAGCCAGTTGGAAAAGGTGGGTGGCCACCGATATCCATTTGGATCAATCATCCCTCCTGAGGAATAAATGGTCTCCATTGCGTTGATTTCTCGGGGGAGAGGAAAAAGCGTTTGTTGAATCTGAATCTTGGTGAGCTACTTGCCTTGCTAGAGACGTCGCGTTGCTCGATTTGTGGAAGGCTATCACGAGCATGTCGCTGGAAGGGTTGGAACTTTTTAAATAGTTTGAATACATGAGATTATTTTGTGCAGAAGGAATATTTACACTTTGCTACAATCTTGTCAACCTGCTTATGTTGGATAGAAGGTGTTTGGGTCAAGGCTGTAGTGTTTGCAGTATCCTTTTGTTCATATTTTGAACAGATTGTGAAGAAGCTAAATTTTGTAGTATGATATACTACCTTGCGGCACTTTTTAGGTGGAACAGTAGTCAGAACTACCTCTGGTATTCTGTAGAGATGACCCCCCAGAGAAACAATGACATTGCGGGGTCGAGACTCATAAACAACATGGCACTTCCACAGATATGGTTGGCCCAAGAGAACATCACAGACATATAGTGGGGAAACATCACATAATACCTCATCCTTGAAGGGCTGGATGCCATATGAAAATCGACATTGTTGGCTGACACGAATATCGCGTCATTGGCGAAGCCACTCGATGTTGTATGGTTGCGGGTGTGGTGTTGTCGACAATCCCAACTATTTGATGACCTCTTGTGAGATGAGGTTCTTCTGGCTTCCGCTATCAACAATAAAATGCAGTTGGGTCCCCTTATAAACCAGGTGGATATCGGTGGCCACCCACCTTTTCCAACTGGCTCAAAACATTTTTCTGTCAATTTTGGTAATTTACTATTTTTAGAAGTTTTCACTTCCAAAGCCGTTTTGAGGCCCTAAACGGTGTTTTTTGGGAAAATAGTTTTTCAATATGTAAGTTCCTTCCATATTGCACCTAAAATTAATCTCCTCGACGATACCTTTCCAACGGGCTATCATACGCCTAAAACAAAGATCGTATGCAAAAATTACGACCCTGGGAAGTTGATGTACTAACTTACCCAAACGAGGCCCACATGATGTTTGGCGCTTCATCTCCTAGGGTTAGGCTTTTGGATGTCTTGGGTTTTTGGCATTCCTGCTTATGGTGAAAATTCCTTCATAGCCTCATTATAGTGATCTTCTTTCGAATGAGTGCAGTCGTCACATATCTTCTCAGAGATAAGCCGCCACCATTCCAGCAAGCTTGTTTCCACTACATTTTACAGTTTCATCTTATTTCCTTATTGAATAGAAAACCGATTTTATTGTATCTCTGTTATTATGTGTTAATCACCTGTTAATAATTTGTATTCATTCCGTTCTTCTCATAAAATTCGGATCAGTGGTATCAGAGCGGTATGCTCCTTGTCGTCTTAATGCATGTCCCCAATGAGTTCGGAGTACAAAGAGTTGGGTCTTGAGCTTGTTTCTCTTAAGGAAAAAATATCTCGCACGCCCAAGTGACCTCTCATGGTAGGAGAAAAGAAAGATGACGGGATAAGATATCTTTTCAATCTGTTGATTGAGGAATCCCTCACGCAACAAAGGAACAAGATGATGGATAGTTTCGCGCAAATCCTTTGGCAGATACCAACAAGCGACGCATCTTCTTCGAGTGGAGGTGCTGCCCCCTTCAAGGTACAAATAAACTTCAATATTCCTGAAGAAATTGAGCATAAGAATATTAGGACAAGAAGATTGGCGGAAAATGCCTCAAGCCATAATTCTCAACATTGTATTCATCTTAATGATACAAATATATAATACAATAATGAAACCACCTCAATTGTTCTCACATCGACACCTCATCAGAAGAGAAGGTAGGAGGAGACAATATAGGAATCTAGAAACAAACTTAGGATAACAACTATATCCTAGCATGTAAAATATACAAAGGTGGCATACTTAGACTTAATGATTGTATATGAGAAAGAGGCTAACATTTCCACCCTCAATCATAAGTCCAAACAAAAATACCAACAAAGCAGGTGCATAAGTTGTTATATCTCCATGTCTTCATGCTGAAACTCCTAAGCTGAGCCACAATGAAGAACTGCCTGAAAAATCACCAAATCTGGATGCTGAGAAATCTAGAAAACCTCACTGTGTAATCATGTGAGCCAGAATGACAACAATTTTATTCATTTATGTGAACTCCAATATGATGAGAGCGAACAAAGAGAATTGAATCAGTTGCAAGTCTTCCACATCCCTAAAAATGCCTGACAACTCAATCAATGCCAAGATGCAATGCAGAAGGATCAATTTGTCCTCTGCTAGGTTCAATGACCATCTAGGTGAACCAAATGTCCACATCATTTCTCTCAAAATCAGCATCCCAATGTATGATTCAATTATTCTGCAAAAGTCTGCCATCTTTAGATTGCAGTTGCTCATCTGGCAAATTCGATGCCCATCTGACATAATTGATGTTTGTTGTTTTTGAAACTTTTTGTCTGAAAACCATCTTCAATTCCATCATCAATTCCCCCCTTTGTCAGCTGAAAGGAGAGACCACAAGTGGTTTCACAAAAACCATCTTCACTGGATTTATGAACTCCCTCCCTTAAGGTGCATGAGAGTTACATCATTTGTACTCCCCCCTTCTATTCTCAAGAGAGTACCATACTTGTTCCATTTGAGTACAACATCAAGTGGGCATGCAGAAAAAACCACATGTTATCTCATCCTGTGAGGGCCATGCTCGAAAGATACTCCATTAGGGGACCACTTATGTGAGGTACAAAAATGTTATGTGATACAAGATTGGTCTTTCCTCTAGATTTAATTATTTGGTAATACTTATATAATCGATTGGCAGTTGATGACCATTGCTGAGGATCGATCCACTCATAGTGAATCTTCAATCTTGTAGGTTTCTTCAGTGTTGAACATCTGTCTGAAGAATGGTTATGCTTACCACAATGCTGGCAAGGATGGAGATCAAAAAATTGATTCTCCACGTGACCAACTCGATTACAATGTTTGTACTTATCATTATGATGTTGAACTTGAACAGGTGAAGTTGAATTTTCTTGAAGGAATCCAGTGCTCACAAACAAAATTGGTTTGGAATAATTTAGAATATGAAAACTGTTTTGATTTTCATATCCTAAGCCATGTCGATTCCTATTGAAGTGTAATTCTTCCCAAGGTCTAATGATCCTCTTGGAAATATCATTTTGTACTTGATGGCGTGCTTCACATTTAATTTCACTTATACTTGTTGTATCACTTTGTGCTTTGGCATCTTCTGCTTGCAATTCATCTTCATTGGAAGTTACTTCTGAAGTTGTCTTGTTGATGTTCTCCTTCACTTACTATTGATCATCATTATCATCATTATCATTATCATCATAGAGAGGGTTGTTCTGAACAAAAACTAGTTCAGAAAACTTCACTGGTTGTTGAATTTTGAGTTTTATCAACTCATCATTCAATAGATGGGATTGTGCTTGAAGAAGTCTGACTTTAGCATCTGTCACTTGCAAACAAGTTAACACTGATTGAAGAGTTGCTTTGTTCAATATCATTGTGTTGTCTTCAGTGGTGTTTATTAGAGTGTTTAGTAACTCTAATAATTCATGACTTCGCTCCATTTGAACACACTCGGTTGAACCTCTCGTTCACTTGCTCTTCTGGCTCACTTGTATTCACTCACTTGAACTTGCTTCCAGAAAGTTGAGGATTTCGGTTACCACCGAAAATGCATCCAAAAACTTGTGATGTTTTATAATGATTTGAGTTAAACTACTCAACCTTGTCAATTTCGACTCAAAATTACAATGAATCTTGGGTGTCGGGCTCAACCGAGAATGCACCCGAAAAATTAAAATAACTCAATTTGATTTGAAACCTTCAAAAATCTATTCCAAGTTGAGCTTGATTACTTACAAAAAATGTTATTTGCAAATTTACAATGAATGTTGATTTCAAAGTTGAGTTGATATTCAAATTTGATGATGCTTTGAGACCTTTATTATGAGCTTGATATGTGCAATGTTGATATGATTGCTAATTTAATATCTTCGTTGCTTCTTGATTACTTTCTCTCCATTGTGCTTAAATTTCATTAACTGAGTGCTTGAATTTCCTTAACTTGATGTGTGTTATATTAAATGATCAATAATTATGTCAAGACTAGACATAAATCATAATGCTCCATGAAAATATTATCATCACACACAAGTACAAGTGTACCTATGATCCCCTTATTCAATTTCAGGTGGATCTAGGACACCAACCACAACAAAATAAATCTTCTTATTAATTTTGCAAGATTACAATGATATTTCCTTTTGAATAAAGAAATAGAAATAGATATTTTTGAAGAAGATTTTTCTTCTTTAGTCAATTTTTTTTATGGCTAATAACAAGACATTAAAAATATCAAATTATCCAAAATCATTAAAAATGTCAAATTATCCAAATTCATTACTAATACACATATTGTGTGATATTCACATAAGGGTGTTCCAATCAACATAAGCGCCTCACTACACTTAGCCCACTTTATTTCTTCATAAACACTTGAAGAAATAAAAAAATACAATATCTCCCCTCTTCACACCATTTCAAATGATCCTTTTCTCATTATATGTTTTCAAAAGTCATCCAATGCCTTTTATAATTCCCAATTTCAAAGTAGCTCCCTCTTCTTTTGTTTATACTTGAAAACATGGAACGTACTCATGAGTTTTAGCATAAAAAAATAATATAATATTTTAAAAGTGTGTGTTTTGTCTTTTAGGCTATTCCTCTTTTAAACGAAATTTATTCCAAACAAAATGTTGAAACTTGAAACCGTGGGGAATTAATAAAGTACCTGTGGTGAATTAATAGAGTAAACACTGAAAACTCCTACCTTGCAAACTGTGACCACCTGTATGCAATATATGGCATTCTTATCTTGAATGGAATTCTGGTTGAATCCCACAAAAGAATCGCATGGGATATTAGATCGCCTGGGATGCTAGATCGCTGGCATATTTCTGTGTGGAAAATTGTTTAAGATATCAACAAGTGAGGATTCTAGAAAGATTTTCATTCTACAGAAGCATCAACAAAGAATAATCAAACAAACCCTAACGCAAAATCAGATATGAATTGTTGCGACCTCGCCGGAATATGTTTCTCCTTTCAATTGTTTCGTTGATCCAATGGAATGGTACACTGCTCGATTAAGATTTCAATACCACTGTAGGGGTTAAAAAACAGATGATATCCCAGTGTTGATCATTGGAATCGTTGCACATTAAAAACGTTGGATCGTCAGGATCCCTCTTCAGAGATGAATTTTGGGGACACACAAGACATTTAATTGCTCATCTAGACGGATCGTTGCCAATTAAAGAGAGAAAACGGATCAGAAGTGGACAGATCGTTTCATAGATTACTTTCTTTGCATCATTGTTGATTGTATCCCATCCAGAATTCGATCAGATATCATAATCAAATTGAAGCCCAAAAAGATTAAAAATAAAAGTACCCCATCGATTCAGAAGCTTCAGTTACAAGGACGCCAATACACACAATTTATAAATGCATTGTTCTCAGATTACCTTGGTCTTTGCCAGATTGGTCTGGATGGACTTCGGATGTTGGATCCAAGCACAAATAGAATATTAAGAATCTATTCATTTTGAGAATATTACAAAATGGGAGGTGACTGACTACGGCCAATTGAAAAATTGCAGAACTAGATGTAAACACAGGAATATGAGTGGAATTTGACATTAAACTCAGGTATTTGGATGATATATACCGAAAACTGAGAGGTTGTACCAATTCAAAAAAATTTGAAGATAATAATAGATCAACGATTTTGCATAGGGAAGAAAAAATTGCAGTTCTTTTCTTTAATTAAAAACTGCAAACTACTAACATACCAATCACCATTGATCTCATACCAGTGGGCACATTAAAGGATTGAGGATCGAGCATTCACTAACCCAAAGTAGAACGAACAATATTATTTATACGACTGGATTTGATTTATATTCAGCACGCGGGTTTGAATCTTGGACGCTATGTATCGACTTTTAGATCTGTGCCTCCTTTATTTTAGTAGCCATTGCTTATACAACAATGATGTGGAATATTGGAGCATGGACTTAGATTCACCAATAGAAATGAACAATTAAAAATCTAGGCATAAGAAGACTAAGAGATAGCTTGGCGATCTGGGCATCCATATATCATCAACGATCAAGACATTTTTTTGTAGCATGCCATCTAGGTGTAGCTCTGTATGGGTTTGCTTGGCTTTTTCATTACATCATAAAACTTGAAGTTCTCACCTTCCAACCTTTCATGAATCTATCGAAGCTTCCATGAAACACTACCATGGAGAAGCTATCAGGTCCTTAAGCACTATAACATCTCTGATACCAATTGAAAAAATTGAGCATAAGATTATTAGGACAAGAAGATTGGTGGAAAAGGCCTCAAGCCATAATTCTCAACATTGTATTCATCTTAATGATACAAATATATAATACAATAATGAAACCACCTCAATTTTTCTCACATCGACACCTCATCAGGAGATAAGGTAGGAGGAGACAATATAGGAATCTAGAAACATACTTAGGATAACAACTATATCCTAGCATGTAAAATATACAAAGGTGGTATACTTAGACTTAATGATTGTATATGAGAAAGAGGCTAACAATTCCTATATTTGAAGGTCAGATAGACGCAGATGTTGTAGACAAGTGGTTCAATTTGCTAGAACGGTATTTTTCTATCCATAACTTTTCGAATAAAGAAAATATTACTTTTGTGCTCTTCAAAGTCGTTCCCCATGTCAAAGAATGGTGGGAAACTTTCTATGAGCAAAATGAAACAGAGGAACCCTCATTATTTACAGTCATAGCCACCTGGGAATCCATCAGGGATGCTATTAAGGAACAATACTACCCTGTCGTAAGTTATGACGAGTTGTATACTAAATGAACCACAGTGCGGCAAGAAAGAGACCAAGCAATGCCATATTTCACAAATATATTCCATACCTTGCGCACCAAGATGGGTATCAAAGATTCAGAGCGACATCTAGTGCTCAAGTATCATAGTGCTATGCATAGATACATCCAGACTGAAATGGAATTTACAGACATCTCATTCTTGGGCGCGGCCTACCAATATGTTGTCAAAATCGAGCAGAAGCTCAAACAAAAGATGCGGCAATTTGGGCCTAGGAACCCCTCACAACAAAAGCCAAGAAAGGGTGGCCCCAACCCACAGAACAAAGGACAAAGCAAATATGGGCAGTATCAGGATAACCAGTCCAAGCCACAAGCAAAGAAGGACACCGAAAAGACAAAGAAAGATACCGGGAAGTGGTGTGACTTCCATAAGAGCCCTTGGAATAACACTGTTGATTGTCGCTCAAAGCAGCCGTTGGTGGTCGAAGTGAAAGCCTTTGAATCAGATCGGATTCTGACTCTGAGCTAGAACCAGAAAGGGGAAGATGAATCATTGACATGGAACCCAGTGCCACCGTTGCTACCACCAAGCTCCAGCCTGGTGAACCAGACGAGCCAGAAGAAGGAGAACGCCTCTTCCATTCACAGATGTGGGTAAAAGTCACCCTGTTGCACTTCATCATTGATGGCGATAGCTAGAAGAACCTCATCTCAGCATAGGTCGTCAAGCGGCTAGCCCTAGCGACAACATCGCACCCACAACCCTACACCATTGGATGGCTCTACCAAGGAAGCGATCTTCGCATCAGCCAACAGTGTCGACTTTCGTACGGCATCAAGCCCTTCAAATATGAGGTATTGTGTGATGTTTCTCCTCTCGAAGTTTGTGATATTATTTCGGGCCAACCTTATTTATGGAAACATCATGTTGTATACGAGTCTAGGTCTCGTAGTGTTATTATTACTTTGAACAGGAAATTGTAAAGGATACCTGAGGCAATCCCACCTAGTGTTATTTCCTTGATCTTTGTTAAGCAATGAAGGAAGGTCATCTCTCAGACAGGGAAGTTTGTCTTCTTCTTGATTGGCTCTCAGAATAAGAAAAAGATCACAGCCACATCCAGGGTCTCTGCGGCTGACCTCTCCACACAGGAGAAGCAAGTAGACAAGGTTGTGGAAGAATACTCGAATATCTTCTCCTCACCTATCGGGGTACCTCTGCACTACCAGATCAAGCACCCCATCGATTTGACTCCCAGCGCACCGCTGCCCATTGGGCCAGTCTATCAGCCCTCTCTGTTAGAGAATGAGGAGATCAAGCGAAAAATCCAAGAACTGCTCCACAAGGGGCACATCCGTCCCAGTTGATCATCTTGCGAGAGCCCAATCGTGCTGGTACAGAAGAAATATGGAACTTGGTGACTCTGCATTGATTACCGGGCTCTAAATAAAATCACAATCAGAAACCGGTACCTGATTCCCTGAATCGACGACCTTCTTGATGAACTCACGAGGGCCAAATACTTCAGTAAGATTGATCTAAAGTCTGGCTACCACCAGGTCCTGATAGAATAGACAAATGTATGGAAGATCGCCTTCAAGTCAAAGGAAGGCCTTTTTGAATGGTTTTTCATGCCCTTTGGTTTGACAAATGCTCAGGCCACTTTCATGAGGATGATGGATGATATCCTACGTCGATTCACCAATAATTTTGTAGTGGTGTATCTCGATGACATTCTCATTTACAGCAAGACTTGGGTCGAACACTTGAAGCATATTCAGCAGGTTCTGCACACCCTGTGGCAGCTCAAGCTATACGCCAATTTCGAAAAATGCTCCTTCGGCATGGACAGGGTCCATTACCTGGGCTACATCATTGATCAACATGGTGTACATGTGAATCCAGCCGAAATCCAAGTCATCCATGACTAGCCAGCTCCAACCACAGTCACTGAGCTTCGGATCTTATTAGGCCTTGCCAATTTCTACCACAGGTTCGTGTTGGGATACTTCCATATTGCATTGGCCCTCAACCAAATAACCAAGGGTGGTGGTAAGGCAAAATTTGTGTGGGGTTGATCCCAACAACAAGCATTCAATGATTTGAAGCTGTGCTTGTATTCATCCCCGGTACTTTCACTACCGGACCTGCAGCATCCCTTTGAGATCAAGACAGATGCTTCAGACTATGTTGTGGGCGTCATTATCACTCAGCACGACCATCCCGTGGCCTATCATAGTGAGACACTATTCGATGTTGTTCGTAAGTACCCTACTTACGACAAAGAAATGTACTCCATTGTGCAAGCCTATCGCCAGTGGAGACATTACATTCTTGGGAAGGAGACAGTCATCCACACTGATCATAAGCCACTGTAGTTCATGCAGATACAAGGAAAAATGAAGAATGACCACCATCAAAAGTGGTCCACATACTTCCAGCAATTCCACCTCAACATCAAGTATAAAACAGGAAGAACCAATCGCGTCGTTAATTGCCTTGGTAGACCGCCAGTCATGGCACTCACCATGGTGCTAGACTCTTGTGGTCATGAGACCTCTGGATGGCCCCAACTCTATGAGACAGACCCAGACTTTGTCACCACCTACCAAATGTTGGGTGCAAACATAGTTGTCAATAATTTCCATCTTCAAGATGGGTTGTTGTGTCATTTGGGCCATATCTGTGTTCCATCAAGCGAGCGAGTGAAGCTGATCTGGGAAGCCCACTACAGTCAGGTGGTAGGATACTCTGGATTCTAAAATATAGTGGTGATGCTACAAAAACATTTCTACTAGCCAAAACTTCGACAGAAGGTCAGCAAGTATATCAAGTCCTGCACTACCTACGTTATTTCCAAACTGGCCACTAAGAAACAGGGCATATACACCCCTCTTCCTACTCCTGACAGACCATGGGAATCCATCTCAATGGACTACATGTTGGGCCTCCCATCCACCAAGCGGGAAATGACTGTGTTTTTGTGGTTGTTGATCACTTTTCTAAGATGGTGATTCTGGTTTCCTGCAAGAAGAGAATCATAGCAAAGGCCACTGCCAAGCTCTTCTTTGAATGATTCTAGGTACATTTTGGAAACCCATAAACCATTGTCATAGATCAGGATAGTTGATTTCTCAGCACATTTTGGTCGAGCCTCTAGTCACTGCTAGACACCAATCTCACCAAATCCACGGCTTTCCACCCCCATACAGATTGTCAAACCAAGGTCGTAAATCGAATGATTGTGCATATCCTTCGCATGTATAATTCAAATCACCCTTGCACATGGGATGAGAGCCTTACCTATGTCCAGCATAGCTACAACCGAGCCCTACATAGCTCAACCGGACACAACCCTTTTCAAGTGGGGTTGGGATTCCAACCATTGGGTCCCATAGATGTTTCACTTCCCCTTGCGGTCACCTCAACCGAATCATCTCCTTCTCCAACTGAAGCTAACAAAGCTGCCCAGTTCATTCAGCAGATCTAGCACATCCACCAACGGGTTTAGGATATCCTATAGAAGTCCAATGACAAGTACAAACAGCGCCATGATCAACATCGGGTGCCACATAAGTTTCAGGTGGGCGACAACGTTTGGTTGCACTTGCAGAAAGAATGCCTTACAGGACCCCATCAAAAGATCTGCCCACTCCGTTATGGGTCGTACACCATCACCAATTCCATGGGGGATAATTCTTTTGAGATCAACATTCCTCCTTTACTTGGCCTACACCCAGTGTTCAATGTGGATCTCCTTCGCCCTTATTTCCCACCATTATTGGACACCTCAGACGTAGAAAAACAACTGAAACCAACAGATCTCAAACCTGACTGCATACAACAGGAATCCAATGATCATATTGTGGACACACAGATCAAGGGCACTTGATAGCAAAGGATCTATCTTTATCGAGTCGTCAAAGCAGGGCAACTCCTGCACCAAGGCAAGTGGCTCACCCGGGGCCAAATTCAACAGAAATTTTCTCATCTGATGGGGGACCTCAATGAAATGGATACCATTGCTTCCTAATGAGGGAGTATTGATCTATGTGGATAACGGTGGCCACCCACCTTTTCCAACTGGCTCAAAACAGTTTTCTGACAATTTTTCGTAATTTACTATTTTTAGCAGTTTTCACTTTTGGAGTCGTTTTGAGGCCCTAAACGATGTTTTTTGGGAAAACAAGTTTTCAATAGGTAATTTCTTTCCATATTCCACCTAAAATGATTCTCCTCGATGATACCTTTCCAATGGACTATCATACGCCTAAAACGGAGATTGTATACAAAAGTTACGACCCCGGGAAGTTGATGTACTAACTTACCCAAACGAGGCCCACATGACTTTTGGTGCTTCATCTCCTAGGGTTAGGTTTTTGGATGTCTAGGGTTTTGGGCATTCCTGCTTATGGTAAAAAGGCCTTCAGAGCCTCATTGTAATTATCTTCTTTCGAATGAGCGCAACTGTCACATCTCTTCTCAGAGATAAGTCACCACCATTCCAGCAAGCTTGTTTCCGCTGCATTTTACAGCTTCATCTTATTTCATTATTGAGTAGAAAACTTGTTTTATTGTATCTCTGTTATTCTGTGCTAAGCACCTGTTAATAACCTGTATTCATTTTGTTCTTCTCATAAAATACGGATCACCTTCACCCACATCTGTGAATGAAAAAGGCGCTCCCCCTCTTCAGGATCTGTTGGTTCTGCTGGTTGAAATGTTGTGGTCGCGATAATAGCAGTGGGGTCTGCGTCGATGATCTGTATTTTACCAATATTTTCATAATCAGATTTTGAATTAGGGTTTGGCTCCTTATCTTTGATATTAGCCAGCAATGACTTTTTTGAGCGACATTCATCGGTGTTGTGCCAGGGGCTCTTATGAAAAATCGCACCATTTTTCGGTGTCCTTCTTTGTCTTCCCATGACCCTTCTTTTCCTGTGGATTGCACTGGTTTTCAGGAGACTGTTTGTTAGGGTCGTCTTTGTCATACTTTAGTTGTTGCAGATTTGCAGACCCGAACTCCCATTTTTTCTGGTGCTTAAATTTATGCTCGATTTTAACATCATATCGATAAGCAGCATCGAGTGATGAGATGTCTAGAAAATTCATTTCAGTTTGGATGTATCTGTGTAGAGCCCCACGGTATTTCAGAACCAAATTTCATTTGGAGCCTTTGATACCTAGCTTGGTGTGCAAGGTATGGAAGATATTGGTGAACTCTGGAACTGCTTGGCCCCTCTCTTACCGCAATGTGGTCCATCTCATGTACTGGTCCTCATAGTTGCCAACAAGGTAATACTGTTCATTTACCGCATCCACAAAAAATTCCCAAGTGGGCTCGGAACTTTGCTCCCAGTAAGTTTCCCACCAATGTTTGACATGGGGGAGAGATTTAAGGAGTGCAAAGGTGATCTTTTTCGTGTTGAAAAATTTATGAATAGAGAAATAACCTTCTAACAGATTTAACCATTTCTCTAGGGCATCCGCATCTATCTGACCTTCAAATACGGGAATATCAAAATTAACATGTACCTTGAAATATGAGGTGCTTCCAAAGTTGTCACTTGATGAATATGCGCATGTTGCTATTGGCAGGCATTGAAGGATGTGGGAAAAATTCTCCATCATTCTGTCCCTATATAGCGTGAGAGCTTGCTCAAGAAACATATTGATAGGATCATCTGCTCCATCGTTTTTATTTTCTTCCGCCATTGAGGGTTTCTTGGGTGTGCGAGAGTGATTGTCCTCAAGAGATACAAGCTCGAGACCCAACTTGCTCTACTCGGACCTCATCGGGGACATGCACTAAAAAATGATCAAGAGCAGCCTGCTCTGATACCACTGATCCGGATTATTTTTGGCACGAAATGAGAGCGAAGATATAATAAATAAATTCCCAAAGATATCGCATATATTCAATAATATAACATAAATGTATCAGAGATGCAACCATAAACACAGATATACAGGAATACACAATTTCTATTATTGAAATAAATGTATAGAGACTGTAAAAATACAGAGTGAAAGACTCGCTAGAATGGTGGTTGCTTATCTCTGAGAAGAGATGTGACGGTTATTCGCATTCGTAAGAAAATGATTAAAATGAGTCTCTAAAGACCTTTTTACAATAAAAAGGAATTCCAAAAACCCTAGACATCCAAAAACCTAACCCTAGGAGATGAAGCGCCAAAAGTCATGTGGACCCCGTTTGGCTAAGTTAGTACATCAACTTCTCGGGGTCGTAACTTTTGCATAAGATCTCAGTTTTAGGCGTATGATAGACCATTGGAAAGGTATCATAGAGGAGACTCATTTTGGGGGTTCAATTATGCATTTGGATATCATTGAGAAGCTCGATCCTAAAAAACATTCATTTAGGCCCTCAAAATGGCCTCGGAAGTTAAAACTGTTAAAAATAGTAAATTGCCAAAATTGTCAAAAAATTGTTTTGAGCCAGTTGAAAAAGGTTAGTGGCCACCGATATCCATCTGGATCATCTATCCACTTATGAATCTTTGTCTTCGATGGAAACCACCTTGACATTCCCTCAAGAAGATCCTAGTCCCAGCAACGAAACCATTTGTTGGCACCAGAGCAAACCCAGGGTTCATCTCTAATAGTGCACCAACAAGCCCTAACTACTGGCCCTTTCGACAACACCTACAGATCAGATTCAGTCTCACCCAAAGTAGCAATAGGGGATTGCAGGAAACAGGTGTCTACAACCATAGGAGATGCAAAGTGTATTCAACACAATAATACACAGCAATCTAGTTATCGTTACCAACTCAACCCTATTTCACACAGTTATATCTCTGATCTAACACAATGATGCAATAACAGAGTAATAAGAAGGAAAAAGAACACAACATCAATCCCACAGAACAACAAGATATACATGGTTCACCCTCTCCGTAGGACTATGTCCACACAATTGTGTTTCTTGATATTATATGAAAACATGCAGTTTTATCTGTGCTCTTAGCTTGCAGGTCTCTCTCCTACTCTTTCTCTTTCTCTCTCCTCCCTGTGCACCCAGCTGAAGGGTTGATCTTTGCACCCACTTGAAGATCTTACAACATAGACTGCTCTCACAACACAATACTTCTTTCTAAACAATAACAGCAATCACCCATCATAACATATATAATCGAACCCATCCCAGGTCCTCTTGACCTTTATTTATACATTACAATCACTCTCGGACAATCTTAGGCCGAAACCTGGGTTTCAAAACAATAAATACAAAAACCCTAGGTGTCTAAAACCCTAGGTCAACTTGACCCACATTTTCAGGGCTTTGTCGACCTGTCTTTCCTTCTTTCCTGCAAGGTGCTCCAAAGCATCCATTGGTGGATTTTTCCGCTTGTTGAGTTGTCCATGATCCCTCTTCCTTGTTGATCTATCTTCCTCAGTCTTCTCGTTCAATGACTCCCTTTCTCTTACTCCACTCATTATTTTCTACTTATTTCGCCACTTCGACCCAATCTCAGTCAATGTGTTTTCCGCATAGTTCTTACTTCACGCTTCTTTCCTTAATCTTCGCAATATTCCATAACCAAGGGCCAACAAGACTTATATTCCATGTTTATAAAATCCAGAGACAAAAATAAATATTTTTCCACAAGTATGCATCTTGCCTACTATACAACATGTGTATATGCAGGCTACTCCACTACATCCCGTGTACATCAGGATTTGTGCCAGAAAATGAAAATTAATGTTGAGTTTCCATGTCAAGATAGGAGATCTATGATCATTGGCCTTCCATATACTAGAAACATTCTGACTCATCCCTTCAGTTCCATTTTGAAGGCTATAAATGGGCCAATTTTGAGCTATGAAAAGAGGAGAAAGAATTCAACTTTGAGAGAAAAGTTACTCTACAGAGATTATTTACTTCATATTGAGTCTGCATCCCTTTGTCCTTTAAGTCTGAACGCAGTGTTCAGCCCCCAAGCTCTTCCCTTATTGATTGAGAACTGCATTGCTTCTCTATTATGAGATTGCCTTTGGTGGAGGATTGAAGTGGTGGAGACCCAACTGGAAGGAACTTAGTTTCTCAGTTACAAACCATGCCGACATGGAAGTCTATAAAATTTTCACTTATGTTGATCATGTATTAATAGAAATACTCTTTTCCCATCCAATTGATATCTTGAAAATATATTGAATTATTATTACATGAGCCTATTTGTCATGTTTATTAATGGATTATGCTATTGAATGTGCTAACATTATATAATATCACCATATGCTTGCTTTTCTTGGTTTTTGAGGACTATTTGTTGGTGTATTGCTTTGGGTCAAGTGCTCAATGGTGGACTTCATCAAACGTCTGGACGAGGTAGGCCTTTTATCTTGTCTTGCTAGCATATTTGTTTATATAGAATACTTGAGAAGAGAGTTGATTTATGCAATCGTTTCCGTCTGTTGTGGTTTCACCCTAGCCATAGAGAGATTTTCCTCATAACAGGCGGGAATTCCTCCACAAGGAACTTTTCCCAATCAATGTATGAACCCCATAATTCCAACACAACATCCCTCTCAAACACAATATATGGGAGGTCCATTGGGCCAATCGCAATACATGGGGGGACTCTCGGGTCAATCGCAGTACATGGGGGGACCCTCGGGTCAACCACAATACATGGGGGGTCAGCCATAGTACATAGGAGGACCATCTAGTTTTTCCATCCCATCACAACCTATACATGGTCCTGTTGGTGTTCCTATGTCACATGGTTACTACCAGTATCCATAGGCTAACTGATAGCTTCCATTCTTGGCTAGATTAGATCTTCCTGATTTGTCACATTTGACCAACGATCCCATACTACATGCCTCGTTTTGGCCTCCAATCCCTCCCAAACTACCATTCGATATCCCAAAATTTGACGTGAAACATGGAGAAGACCTTAAAAACCATGTAATGACCTTCCATATTTGGTGTTCTTCGAACTCTTTGATGGATGAATCTATTTGTTTAAGACTTTTCCATAGAATCCTCACGGGCTCGGTAGCCAAATGGTATATTGAACTATCATGACACCCCTTTGGTGACTTCAATACTTTAGCTATGGATTTTTTGACACATTTCCAATTGTCGATTCAATATGAAACTGATACAAATCTTTTGACTTTGCTTAGGCAATCCACTTCCACTCACATTTCTAATCATATTTATAAGTGGAGGAGGCAGTGACAATTAATAAAAGTTACCATTCTCAATCAACTCCTGGAAGATTGGTTTACCAAGTCACTTTTTCCACCGATTGATAGAAATTTCAACATGGGAGGTGTTGTCACCGAGAAGAAAGCGATTAGTCATGATCAATATTTGGACTTGGTATATTCCCATTCTTGCACACTTTACTATCTGATCCCACATGCTCCTCGCCCTTCGAATGATCTGTCAAGACCTGCTTTGGATACCCATGTCGATCGTGTGGTATGTTTTGTTACCAAAACGGCTCCCTCTCTTGCACAAACCTCCGAGGTGAATGTGGTCCAGGGTTACACATTATTTTGGTCACCCTGATGATGACTCTACAAGAATGTGTTCAGGCTCTCAAAAAAATATTTTACGTGAGGAAAATGATTGATTTCTTCCCCTATAAGGCATGTTTTTAGAATGACGTCATAGTCTGACAGTGGTACACAGTGCGGAAATCCTTGATTTCCATACACTTCTCTATGTCTGGCTCACGGGGTTTCTTCAGGCTGCTATATAGGCAGGGTATGGTGACATTTGAAGCTAAAGAAAGGAAGAAGTTCACGAAGTTTCTAGAAGGAGAATCTTCTAGAATGTGAGGTGGTGTCCATATGGTTGTAATCCTACTAGCTTCTCTAATTTGGTGGGATCATCCTCATCCTTTTAACCACTTCACCTTCTCCTATATAATGATGGGTTTCTCATGGAAAAGGTTAAGAAAGATTGAGCAAAGAATTGTTGAAAGAATAGGCTAAAAAATGTGTGAAGGATCCTATTACAACTGATGCTTGAGGTCTCCATTTGTCCATCAATATTTTGTGGACCATCTTCATACAAATTCGGAGCAGGTGTACGTGTGTGTTGGAACAAAGGACCACCGAAAGGGAACTTGCGACATCAAGGGAATTTGGTTGTATCTTCCACTTTTACTTAATATAATACGGTGACATATTTCTTTCCCATAAAATCATTAGCATTTTATTACATGACTCCTTGATCACATGTTTAGGTTTTCATTGAATCTACAATTGTTGCTTTCACTTTGGTTGGTTTGTGTCATTACAGATCAAATCTCACAAAATCACTGGAGCAAAGCAGGGACAACAAAGACATAGGGAAGCGATATCTAAAGGTATGTCATATATTCCTTCTTTGGTAGTAAACTCAATGATTGTAACTTAGGGAAAGTGTCATGTCCTGTCTTGTTTTGTTCTAGATCCAGGTGGATCTAGGGAGATTAGTTTATGTCTGCATTCACCGATTTATCCAATAACAAAATCGGCGACTCCACTGGGGATACGACTTGTTTGTGGTTATTTGTTGGCCATTTTCTTTTAGCCTACCTTTCTTCACTTTATTTCAATCTTTGAGTCTGTGGGAGATCCAACTAGACTCTCTAGATTTAAAAGTTTCCTTAGATTTTTTATCCTCTTTCCAAAATTTCTTTGTTTACAAACACTTCTGCACTGTACCCTTACACAGCCTGCGAAAACCTTTGATTTCTGCACCCTAACTACTTGTTCCAGTGTGTACTTTCCATGACCTGCTCACAACTAGCCTGTGGAAACCTTTGATTTTTTCACTGTAACCTACTGCTAGGCTGCGGTGGCGTCTGTAAAAAAAATTGGTTAGAGTCCTATCATATTTTGATGCCCAGTTTCTCTATAGCCAGTTGGGAGGAAATTTAATGCCAATGTTATCGCTCTGTAAATTCCCAGAGGTTGTCAGAATAGAAGAAATTTTCCAGAGGTAACTTTATCCAACCACTTTGAAACTGGAATCTAGCCCTACCAGCTTCAGAGAGGGATCTCTCTGTAAGATTTAGATATGTTTTAACTTTGAGATATTAGGCTAGTTGAGTAAAGTAAGATTGAATGGTTTGTTTGTTTTTTTGTAAAATTGGTTGAAAAAGGATTTACGCATCCATTGGGCTATGGGGTCTGTATTATAAAGATAGAGATATGAACAGGAACTAAAAGAATCTTTTCACAGGGAAAGATAATGCATTCATTGGATTCTTTGGCAGTAAAGCGATGGATAGCAGAAAAGATGAGAATAATAATTAAAGTAAAGAAGCATTTAAGAATTTATTCACTGTAATATCAGAAGATAAACATTAAGATCTTTCAAAGACGGAAATAGGGTATAAAAAGACAAATCCTGCAACATGCTCTACTTTTAAAAGATTAGATTAGAAAACAATATGACGACTCAGAGAGAAAAACATTTAACACAGAAAAGTAAACATCACCAATGAACAACACGTGAGAATCATGTGAAAGTCCCTTTGTATTACTGGAAGATCTCTTGATAAACAGTTACAGTCTTTATGGATTACAGGGCGTAAAGATCAACCCCTAGGTACTTTGAAGTTTGAAGTATTTATAATCAAAAATTACATACGATCCTGTTATTAAATATCAAGGCGTGGCAAATTCTAAATTTAGCTAACTAACTCAACAAGATACAAAAATTTAGGAACTGTTGATGATGTGTTGCAATCTTCATGCTGATTTCTATGGAAAACCATTGGTGAGTCATCTGCACGACTTCGTCTGACCGGATTGTTGACAGGGCTTGGACACCTCATTGCCTACTCGATCAGATTGTGTAGCTCTTCCCATTGAAGATGACTGGGAATGATGACTTTGAGTAGTCTTCGGTATATTTCATCCATCTCTATGTACTTGGAAAAATTTGGCTTGATGATGAAAATATACTGGATCTCGTGTTGTATGTTGATGTCTGGCTGCAAGGTTTCTAAGAACACCTTGCCCGTTATGCTGCCTTGTATTCCCGAAAATTTAAAACTATCTTTGGCCACTGTGGCCAGCTTCTGTTTATAATCAGGAAGGGTCATTAACTTGTCATTTAAGACCCTTAAACTAGGGAGACCTTTCTTCTGCAAAGTTTTGATTTTACCGAAAAAATTTTGCACTTTTGTGTCCATAGTCTGGACCTTCTTCTCCAACTATAGCATTAGTCCTCTTTTGGTCAGAACCCTCTTGACTTCGAGGATGGTTTCCATACTGTCTTCAACTTTCAAATCCTCTAACTCCTCCTTGGTTTTTGAATTCAAGAACTTAATGATCTCAGTGGCTTCTGTGGGCATCTCTCCCAGTTCTCCTCTTATTTTCTCGATAGCATTCTTGCTCCTTTGTACTAGTTCATTTTGCTCGAACGTGATTTGCACCATAGGCCATATTTCATTTATGGATTTGGAGATATCCATCCAGATATTTTCTTTGGCCTTAGCAAGTGTTTTGCCTGCCACTGTTTTCTTTCGAAGCTGCTGCAATTCCTGTTTGAGCTTGTCTGATGATTTTTTCTCCATGGAGTAGTTGGTCTGGTAAGAAGACTTAAGTTCCTGAAGGTCCTCAACCTCCTTTTTTAGTCTACTAATTTTTGTCTCTTGCAAGTTCATCTCCTCCATGGATTTTGCCAATTCTACTGTCTTTTCTAGAGCTGTCAGTGGAGTTGCTGAGGGAATCTTTGCTGAGGAGGTTCCTGCTACAGATGTTGTGCTTACTCTTGTAAGTGGAACTGCACTCAATGGAATGATTTCCATAGGCGTTGATTGTTCCTTCTCCTTCACTAACCTTTCCAGTTCTTCTTCCATCTCTTTCAATTGTGCATTCTTCTCCATGATAAACTTGAGCATCTCGTCCTTCTCGCCTTATGTTTCAGCTATCTCCTTTGCTTGTGCATCTTTCGTTGGTGCTAGTTTCAGTTGTTTCCTCAGAGATTCTATATCGGCATTTTTCTTTTTAAGCATCTCCTCAACTGCTTTCACATTCGAGGGGTCATACCCGATCTTGAGGACCAGTTCTTCCAACATTTTAATTATGTTATCCTTTGCAAAGGATGATATCTTCTCTAACTTTAGTTGTGTCTGGACATTTCTCAAAGAGACTTGTAGTTTAGCAGTTGTAGTAGAAGCATTTTCCAAAGTGGAGAAAACCATTTCTCTAGTTTGCCTGTGCAGATCCATTTGATCGGTAGGGTGCACATCCCTGGTGTGAAACTCGAATGTCGCCCTTTTATAATCAGTGATTACCTTCGGGTCAGGCACCTGTGCCTGCAGAAAATCCATGTGCATTCTACCCTTCTCAGTATCGAATGCGGACAACAGTATGTGTTGTGTCATTGATGTCTATTTCCAAAACTGAGCATAAGTGTTGTTGGTCAGTGTTTGATTCCTCTTCTTGATCTGGTCATACTTTTCAAAAATACTCAGCCTTGGTCCTCCTTTATTTGGCTGATCAACTAGTGAAGTATCTGTCGACTTCTTGGATGAAACTAAGGACATGATCTGCTTGTTTCTTGTGATGAGAGGTGACTGATCACCTTCCATAGCAGTAGTGGATTGGGCTTCCTTTTCGCCAGCCGTGTCAATTGTATGACTGTATTTTAGCCTTTTAGTGTGTAATTGGAAATCTTCAGCTGAGACTTTAGTGACGGAAGGTGAAGTATCCTTCCTGGGTCTTTTCTCCTTGGGAACCTGTGGTGTAGTTGTCTGTGAGATCGTGACCAAAGGGTCCTGCTGTTCAATCTCTACTAGAGTGTTCATCTCCCATTCTATTTGATTTGCGAACTTTTCTATCTCAGGCTTGGGTGTATGAACATATGGAACATTTTTATTCTTAACCCTCATCTCATAAATTATCCTACACAGATCATAGTGCCATAGGAAACTAACATGGAACTTCATTTCTTTTAAAAGTTTGTCTGCTTCCTCCCCGGCGCCTCGGCTATTACAGATGAAAGACACTTGCCTCATTTTCCCTTTAATTCTAAACTGTTGTTTCTTCTTCAGAGATACAAAATGTATGTCGTCTAAGTTAATCATTTGCCTCATGTACTCTAGGGAAAATATCCTCACGGGAAGACACTTGGGCAGTTTGTATGGAGCTAGCTTGCATCCATATACTCTGATCTCAGTGCGGTTTTGGTAAAGATACCAATCTCCAGTTTTTGCAAGGTTTGAGAGGTGTAAGATCCTCTGAATCTCCTCATTTATTCTTGGTTCTGGTCTGTCGCTGAGCATGCTCACCACTGGGTGGCAAAACTGCTCGATAAACTGTTTGAAACTGAACTCTGTGGAATTCTATCTGAGCAACAAAGTCCAAGATGTTACCACCTATGGCTTCCCATCCTTGTCCATTTTCTGCATTGAGAAAGAGAACCTGTATGCTTGAAAAAAAGTGAACATGTAAACCAATATGGAGGAATACCGAAACATGCCCTCTGTGGAAAATTTTGAAAGTTGCTCATGAATGTTCTCTACTAGGAAAGTGTTGTAGTCAAACTGAGTGGTGGGCCTTTCCTCTGTAGAGAAAATGGACAGAAAACCAAATATAGGTTCATCCACCCATTCATCTGAAAAATAACCAAGCAGAGAACAAAGCGATGAAATGATTTGGTTGCCCTTCTCTGAGAACAGGGAGGAAGGATATGGGGGATTTGTCTTAGGGAGCTGAGCATCCTGTGGGAGGAAAAACTCAAAAATATGGTCTCTCTGAGGGAAGGATAGCTTCTGGTATAACTCTGTTGTGATTTCAAGATTAAAAGGGGAGGCAGATTCAGTTCTGGGTATCTACATCATTTGATCAATGGCCTCTGGTGTGATGAAGAACAGAGTTTCTCCCGATGACGAGACTATGGTTCTCTGGTTGAGGAGGTAATGAGCCTGGCATTTGAGGGAAAATTCAGTGAAATGATGGACCTGGGGGAAAATATATAGAGGAAGGTTGGACTCCCAGAGCCCAATTTCATCACTCCGATCTAAGAAAGTATCTTTGAGCCATGATTGCAACTCCGCGAAGTTGAATTCACATCTTGTGTCTGCGATTAGGTGATCTTTTTCGGCCAATGGGATCCTGTCGAGGTTGAAAGGAGGTGGGAGGAAAGGATTTTCCTCGGCTTCCACTTTCTTGGACTTTGGCACCATCACTGTGGAAAATACTTGCAATTCAAACAAAAGACGTTAGCAGGAATGGCGGTGGTTTTGGGCTGTTGACTGAATCTAGAAGAGGACAAGGATAAACTTCCTGGTGCGAGGATAGGATAAGCAATGGGTGAATGATGGAGGTGAGTCAGTTTTGAGCAAACGGATACCCTTTGGGCGCAGGAGACAGATCAGCAGGCTAACGGATAAGTTAGCCTATAATAAATGGCCAACGGGTCCTTTGGAGCATGAGATGGCAGGTAGAAACAAGTGACGCGTACGATCGAGTGATGTGGAGGGTGTTGATTGGGGACTGGCCATGGTGAAGGGACCTGTGACAGGTGAAAAAGGGGGATGAACTGACAGAGTTATGGGATGTGACCATTAGGAGAAGATAGTGGAAAAATGATGTCACACGGCGGCGGAGGTATGTCAGGAAAATGGTATGTGGTAAGTGGAAAAGTGGTTTGCGGTAAATGGTGGGAGTTTGGAGCAATAGGTTCCTGTCAAATTAGAGGAGGGGCCTGACAGAAAACCATTCCATTCCGGACCCCCCCTCCCCCCACTGTTAAAGGCAGATCGGTCGAGGGAGTCTGAAATACATCGTCAGCCGTCCATCGGTGCGCTTGTCGTTGGACTGTAGATCTGAGCGCAACCTTTAACCAACTTTCCAGACCCCCCCCCACCATTAAAGGCAGACCAGTCGGGGGGGTCCAAAATTTAATCTCAACCGTATATTTGGGCACCGAAGTCTCANCCCCACCCACCGTTAAAGGTAGAACGGTCGGAGGGGTCTGGAAAATCTTGTTGACTATAGATCTGAGTGCCATCGCCTCAGTCGTTCATCTGTGCGCCTTCTTTAACTTGTCAGTGAAAAATTATATTTGTTCTGAAAACTTAGGACAAGTGCTTTATGCGGATTTACCAGCTTCCCCTACTTTGTATCACCATGGGGGTTAGACATTCACCTTTCAAACATCAAAGGTATGTTTCAACATCGATCATCATGCATATTTTATTGAAATCAAGGCCACTAACCTATGCTCTAACCTACTTACCTATGACATTTAGCCGAGATTAAACTATTGGACTAAGAAATTACTCTAGCCTAGGGTTATTTGACCAAGATTAGGTAGTTTGGTAAAATTTATTCACTAGCTAAACTAATATGCTTGGCCAAGATTAAACAGTTTGGACAAGCATATTCACTAATACTAACAACCTCAATTTAAAAGGATTTGGCCATGATTAAATTGTATGGACCAAGTCATTGTTATTGCATGGGGCTTTATTCAATTTCTTCTATGCCCTCTTTTATTTATTTTTATTTTCTTTATTTTCTTTTTCTTTTATTTTCTTTATTTTTCTTTCTTTTCTTTTTCTTTTTCTTTCATTTCTTTTTCTTTTTCTTTTTCTTTCTCAAATCATTTACAGAATGGAAAATTATTTGGTAACCAAACACAGTGAAAGGATGACATTTCAGTCACCAGTTGATCCTATAAATTATAGGGTTATAACAGCTGGTATTTGACTGATCTTTGAGTTTGAAACTTGTTGTCAGTTGGTTTTCGGAGATAGAACACCTTTCTTAGTCATTTTTTTTGTTTTCCCTTTTGATTTTTATCGACAAGGATATAATCTCTGATTTCACATCTGAGTGCTTGATTGATCAAAAGTATCTTGATTGGGTTTACAGTTTTGGATTGATTACATTTTCCGGATTGCTTGATGATTGGAAAGTCATTTTTCATCTGCATTTGGTGAAACACTTTCTTGTCATTTTTACTTTTATCTTCATTGAAAGTTTGATTTGGGCACTTGTTGAGTGTATAGATTTTCTTAGATTACTTGTCACTTATTCTCTTAAGTAATCATACATACAAAAAAAAATTCATTCAAATCATTTTAGAAGAGGAAATTGAGAAATTTCATTGCATATGGTTTCTTGTATTGTGTTCGTTCAAGAAAAAGAAAGTACATTTCGTAGTTTACATCATTCCGGAAAAATACCTTCTCCCTGCTGTAGATAGAGTTCATTGAACGAAAGATTGCATCATTCAATTCTATTTGCATATAATTGGGTTAAGGTCCTACACAACATTGGTTTCATTCCTGTCTCCCTCTTGAGTAAATAAGAGCCTCTAAAAACATTGCAAAATCTAAAATTCAATTAGTAACTTTTATTTTCTAGGGATCTTTTACACCAACATTAGCTAGGCTAGATATTTGGAATGGGTTGTGAGAAACACTCTCCAAAGCACAAAAAACACAATAGCTTCTTGTGATAGGGAGTGTTCAATTCCATTTGAAACATTTTGTCCTGGGAAGCCCTTCTCACACAAGGGTCAAACATGAGGTCGCATTGAGACTGGCAGACTTACTCACCCTGCTTTGTTGGCCTCAGTGTAGATATTGTGCATATTATGGGGGTCGCTTGAATGGTATACCCAAAATGATGAGTGGAAGCCTCTCAAGTTGATTTCGGGCTAGATACCCTACCTTTGAGCGTGGATCGGACTGTCGACTGTTACCCCAGGCATCATTGTTGTTCTTGGTAGCCTTAGTGGCCTATCTTCTTAGGGTCTTACACGAGGTGACTGTGGAGGGGAAACTCTTCACGGTACCTGGAATTGACGTTGGCCAGACTCACTCGGGCTCCTTGGAGGGTATACCCACGATTATGTGTGGGAGCTTGCACTAGGGTGTAAGTCCATTAAGTAGGTCGTCAATGTAACTTTTCCACCCACTTTGTCCTAGCCCCTTCTTGTATTGACTTCGCGACATTGGATTTCATCACCAACTAGTGACTTCGAAATAAGAAGGTTGTGTTTGCTTGGTTTGATTCCTAGATTTTATTAGTAAGTGTTGTTTTTTTTCATAGTTGGCCATAGATTTTTTCCGTAAAATATTTGTTTCAGCCAACATTGACCCTCCACGTCGTTCACGTAGGATGCAAGGACTACCTCCAAAATATCTGGAAGTTTCCCAACCCTTACTTCCTAACCCACCGGAGGGCTCTCCTCAACAAAGTGAGGTCCAAGACAACATACCATCCCAAGTGGAAAGAGTTGACTCTATAGAAATTTTCTGAATTGTTTCTGATTCTCTAGACGCTTTCCGCATACCTTATGGATACGAGAGACGTATTCTCTGACTGAACTCATCCGGAGAACTTGTTGTTGACACTTCTAGAATACCAACCAGACCTCTTATCAGCCCTGAAAACGAGGATCCCTTTTGGACCACTGACATATTTCGAACCTCGACTATTGTGTGGGGCCTTTACGACTCAGGGGAAGGTGTCGATATACATGTCATCTCTGAACTACCCGAGATGTTTGTTGCCTATACGATACCTATAGATCACTTTAATAGTACAACTTGCTATATCTTTGTTGGTTCAAACACATAATCAGTTGGTCCTAGCTCAACCATTCCTCTCTAGATGGCCCATTCCACAATGCCCCCACACACTACGATTATTCCCACTGGGAATATGGTGGCTAGCCAAGCTCCCATTAGCACACCACTTTTGTCTAGACCCATCCCATCGCTTCCTCTTGGGTATAATTCTTTGCATACTTATATCTCTATTCCTACCCAAGTTCCATCCGGAGCTTCTGGAGTATTTACTTCTCCTGGGTGCAGTGTTGCTTCCGGTTCCATTCTGACACTATCCCAGGTCCCCTCCGGAGGGTCTTATCCACCTTTTGTAGGAGGATTTGGCCCAGGTGGCTCTACTCCTTCATTCACTTCTGGTTATCAGATTCCTATTGGAGGGAAATATAACACTGGGGGGCAAACTCAATTTGGAGGTTACACCCAAATTGGAACACCACCCATGCTTGGAGGACAACCCCTGCTTGGAGGTTATACCCCACCCTATGGATAGAACATACCAGGATCACTAGCTCAGTATTGGAACCTTCTCATCCAGGTAAATCCACAATCATCTGTGGGGAAACAACCTCAAGTTAACTCTTTCATACCCCCTATTTTGAGCCAGTCATATCTCGGTTCTTCCAATCCCATTTGGGGTTCGAACATTCAATCTAGTGTCCCTTTCCAAGGGAACATCCCTAATTAGTACAACCCTATGGGCTACATGCCTCTATAAGCACGTTCGAATCTGTTAGGACCTTCGCCTCACATGAAGACTGTTTACGTTCCTACTAGTATACCGACGGGACTTCCTCCCCAAAGTCACCAGTACCCTCATGTGAATAGACAATTACCCTTTTTAGCCACTTTGGATCTACCTGACTTGTATAGAATCTTGAATGACCTTATCCTACATTCTTCCCATTGGCCCATTATATCAGCCAAGCTACCGTCCGACATTCCAAAATTTGACGGTAAACTAGGAGAAGATCCAAACAACCATGTCATGACTTTTCACCTTTGGTATTCGTCCAAATCATTGATGGATGATTCCATTCGGTTACGACTCTTTCAACGAAATCTTACGGGTTCGGATGCAAAGTGGTATATATAATTACTACGAGGTTTCTTCACCGACTTTAATACCCTAGCCATGGCTTTACTCACACATTAGCAACTGCCCATCCGTTATGAAACAGGAACCAAGATTTTGAGTTCCTTCAAGCAGAATTCTGCCACTCATATCTCCGATCACATCCATGAGTGGAGAAGAAGACGAAGTTTGATCAAACTCGATCTTCCCGATCAGTTATTGGAAGAATGGTTCATGGAATCATTCATGAATAAAATCTCTCGTGACATTTCAATGGGTGGATTTGTCACAGAAGAATAGGCAATCAATTGCGCTCAGTACCTTGATCTCATTTATTTGCAAAAGGGTACTCTTTACGACTTGCTCCCTGATGCACCTCATCCTTCTACCACTGCTACCTCAACTACCCTTGTTTCTTCTCATGCACCTGATGGTGTGATTGGAACTTTCCATGCTCAACCTCAATCTACATAAGCCTCTCCCACCAATCCCAAATATATTGCTTCTAATGTTCAAAATGCTCCGACTCCTACTCCTTCCACCGGCAAAACCTCTGAGGTTAACTTCGTTCAATCTACCCCTGCCAAAAAAATAAATCTAAAAAAGGGAAGGGTAAGTATAAGGAGGATAAAAATAACCCGCAATCTGAGAAATCCAAAACGCAACATGTTGATGATAAGGATAAGCGCAAACCTCAATACCCTTGCCTTATCTGTGGTGATGATCACTACATGAAATATTGTCCAATATGGGTCGAGGTTACTAAGTTCCTTCAAGGGACCGCGAAACCTCCCACACCTTTCGTTTTGTCCCAACCTTTCCCTTCTCAATAGCAGGCCCAATTGGTCATTCACGACCAACCCTCTCCCTCCACTACTTCTTATTTCCTTATGTGTACTGGTGATTCAAAAAAGAATGATGTTACACTTACCACTAGGGCCAAATATTACTCTTCCTCAAAGGAGAAAGTTGACGATATACCACCTTCATTGGTTCAACTACCTCCCTCAACTTCACCTCCCAATGGTCCTCTTCATATTGAATGACCGAGTCTCGATACATTTCTCTGCCCTCCCCCAAAGGGCGTTGTTCGAAAGACTACCTTCAATCCTCATGTGCATGCTGCTCAGAACTACATTACTGTAGAAGATCTGGCACAAGCACCCTCCGCGATGTTAGCTCTCGAAGTCCTTCAAATTTTTCCTGCTCAACGAAAGGCATTGTTAAAGGCTATTGGTGGAATTGATCCTATGGATACGAATTTGATAATTTTTTACCTGGAAGATCACATTCCAAGGATACCCCCTCAGCTAGCGTTTCAGATACAAATTGTCGTCGAGAACAAGAATATCTATAGAACCGTTATTAACGAGGGTGCCTCGACCTGTGTAATGTTTGTTTCCTTTTGGAAAGCCATTGTCTCTCCTCCCTTAATTGAATCACACAACATGCTTAAGGCCTTCAATGGCTCTATATTTAATCCCTACGGTGTACTTCCCTCATTGTCTATTACATTGGAAGGCAAATCGGTCATTGTTGAAGTTAAGGTCTTTGATGCACCTCTCGATTATAAACTCTTACTTGCTCGTAGCTAGATTGATTCTATGCACGTCGTTGTGTCTACATTTTTTCATGTTGTATGTTTCCCACACCAGGGAAAATTCATTACCGTAGATCAACTCGCCTTTTTCAACTCTGATTCTTGTACTAGCAACGTACCATTCATTGCGAAGACACCTCATGGGTATGAGAATGTCAGTGTGGGTCTACTAAAAGATTTGACTTTGATGGGTACATTCTGATCCCACCACCCGATGTTCCACCTCCTTTGGTCGCCTTGATGAACATGATTTCCACCTCTGTTTGCGAAACCCCCGTGTCTTCTAACCCATGGATAATACCCAAACTTGGTGATTATCTTCACTATGGTGACCAAATGCCTTTAAGTCTGGTTGAATCCGCTTATCAAGCCATTTAATCGGCAACCCTTTCTACTCCCTCTCTTGGTGATTCATCTCCCGATCCGTTCCATGTTATTTTTCCTACAGACGAGATGATCATGTCGGTTATATCCATGGAAGACACTCCATGGGATGATGGGCATCATCGTTCCATTCTCTTCCTAGAACAGCACACCTTAGAGAGTTACTAATGGATTTCGACTCCGTCGACCATTGTTGTCATTTATTTTGTTCCCGAGTCCACACACGATGTGTTATATGAATGGAACTTGAGTAACATTTTGCCCACTATTCCTCTCGACATATCTATTAAACCTAGAGTTGTTGAGAATGTTCACATTGGAGCCACATGTTCCAATGATGAATTCATCACTTATAAAGCTATTTTTCAAGAATTTTGTGACATTTTCGCTTGGAGTTACGAAGAGATGTTGGGTATTGACCCCGATATCATTTTGCATGAAATTAAGACCTACCTAGATGCTAAACCCGTTTGGCAGAGACTTCGCCCAGTCCATCCCCGTAAAGCCACTGCTATCAAGGTCGAAGTCGAAAAACTTCTCAAGGTTGGCTTTATCTATCCTGTGGCTTTGACTGATTGGGTATCCTATCTAGTTCCGATTAATAAAAAACAAGGCATGATCCATGTATGCATCGATTATAGGGACATTAATAAAGCTTGTCCTAAGGACAACTTTCCAACCCCTTTCATTGACCAGATCGTCGACGATTGCGTCAGGAGAGAAATCTTCTCTTTAATGGATGGTTTCTCCAGCTATAATCAGATTAACATTTTACCCACGGATCAACACTAAACTGCTTTTATTTGTGCTTGGGATACCTTCACCTACCAGAAACTACCTTTCAGGTTGAAGAACGTTGGTGTGACTTTTCAACATGCCATGTCTTATTCTTTTCATGATATTAAGCGCATTATACAACCATATCTTGATGATCTATCGGCCCATTCCATGAGCCGACAAGATCACCCGGCCCATCTCCGAGCCATTTTTCTTCACTATCATTACTATCGTATACGTTTAAACCCACACAAATGTGTTTTTTGTGTGGAGTCTGGCCGACTTCTGGGTTTTATTGTTTCTTTTCATGGAATTAGGGTGGATCCTTTGAAGCTTGAGGCCATCCTTAATTTACCTCCTCCTTATACATTACGCTAGCTCCAAAGTTTGCAAGGGAAGGAAAACTTTTTGCATCGATTCATTCCCAATTATGTTGAGTTAACGCTAGGATTTACTCGACTGTTGAAGAAGGGTTACGAATTTGTATGGGATGAGACTGCCAACAAAGCCATCGAAGCTTTGAAACTAACCCTAACATGAACACCACTTCTTTTCCCACCAAATTACAGTCGAGACTATTTCCTTTACCTCATCTCTTCAGACTCCACCATTTCCATGTTTCTAGTCCAAGAGGATGATTCACACGATGAGCATGTAATTTATTATTTGATTCGGAGTCTCACAACTACCGAGGCCAAATACCTACATGTGGAAAAACTGGCCTTGGCAGCTATTCAATTTGTCCAATGTTTTCGTCGCTATATCCTACTACGCAAGACCACTGTCATTTCCGATTGAACCCTATGCAGCATATCCTTACATGCCAATTTCTAAGGGGGAAATATTCCAAATGGATAGTGATTCTCCAGGAGTTCGACTTAGAGTTTGAACGTGCTAAGTCTAAGAAATCTTTGGTATTTTCCGAGTTGATATGTGACCTTCCCTCCACTGAGATAGAAAATGTGGCAGAGGATTCCTTACTTGATGAATCCCTTTTTCTGATCATTTATGATGATGCTTGGTATGGAGATATTATCATTTATCTCCAGACTCAAACTTTCCAGCCTGACCTCTCTAGTACATACCATCGTCGCACTCAGTATCAAGCCCGCCAATACATAATTCTCGGTCACACACTCTATTGTCGTGGTGTTGACTCTATTTTCCGACACTGTCTCACCTTTGATGAAGTTGAGAAAGCTTTGAATGACTTCCACTCTAGAGAATGTGGTGGTCATATGTCTAGGTATGCCACTGCCCAAAATATCTTACGATCAGGGTACTTCTGGCCTTATTTGTTTAAAGACTATATAACTGTCGTCTAGAAGTGTCATGCTTGTCAAACATACAATAACAAGATAAGATCTCATCCTGATCCTTTACAACTTGTAGTTTCCATTGGACCTTTCGCAAAATGGGGCATTGATTTCATGACATGTAACCCTCACTCGGCTAGGGGGCATGGATACATCATCGTATCCGTGGATTATTTCACGAAATGGGCCGAGGTGATGCCTACATTCGATAATACTGGAAAACCTACAGCCCTATTCATATTCAATCATATCATCAAACGATTCGGAATCCCGCAAGCTATCCTCACCGATCACGATAGTCATTTTTGAAATTTCATGATGTCCAAGCTTACCGAAAAGTTGGGTCTTCAACATGAAAACTCAACCCCCTACTATCCACAAGCCAATGGCCAAGTTGAAGTGATAAACAAGGTTCTTATCACTATGCTTCGACAGATAATAGGAATTCACAAGACAAGTTGGCACACGATGTTTTTTTCAGCATTATGGGCCTATCAAACATCCGTGAAGTCTGCCACGGGATTTACACCTTTTCAATTGGTAAATGGTATCGAAGTTGTTCTGTCGATTGAATGTGAGATACCATCGTTGAAGCTAGCCGTTGAAATTATCCCAAACACCTCTATTGAGGAAGAACGTCTATTATATCTAGTGCAATTAGACAAAACCCATCGTGATGCCACCCTGGTTATTGAAACCCAAAAGAAACGCATAAAAGTCAAAAATGACAAGCATGTCAAGCCGCGTGTTTTCTCCGAAGGTGATCTAGTTCTCCTCTATGAACAACACCGTGATTTACTAGGGGCCGAAAAATTAGAGGCTATGTGGCACAACCCTTATATCGTTAAACGAGTGTTGGAGAAGGGAGCCTATGAGTTAGTAGATTATGATGGTATTCCTTTGAGTGAACCCAATTTTGGGATTTACTTGAAGAAGTACTATGCTTAGGTTATCTTTGCATGAGTTCTTGCATTTTTATTGTATGATACTTTTGTGTGCTACTCTTGTGTGTTTTTTCATTATTTGGTTTCAACCCCTAGCTGCTTACCTTGCATTGTGCTTGGTTTCCAGATGTCGGTGTCTTTGCTACCCCACATTGGCTTCACCAATGGCGCTAGTCCTAGTACTCAAAACTTAGCATCCGTTGCTTGGGAAATTTATGCACCTATGAACGAGTTAATCAGTCTACACGGTGTTTTCCTCGGTCATGCAACTAACAATATCACGGAATATAGCACAATCATCGAATTGTTGACCGATGATATTTTACTTGGAATCTGTCACCTGGTTGTACGGCTTGATTCACAATTAGTGGTATTATAGCTAAGTAATGTCTATGTTATCAGAATTCCTACGTTGTTACGGGTATATCTACGAATTCACCTCTTGGAATGTTATTTCAATTACATTGAATATCAGCATATTCCTAGATGTCTAAATACATTGATAGATGCATTAGCTAATTTTTTGTTAGACAGACATTTGAGACACATGTAAATCCAATTACAATTCGCATTAAAGCAAGTAAGTCGGTAGGAGCCTCATGTATATATATAATAATAAAAGTGTTTTACAAAAAGTGTTTTCCATCCGAAGATAGAAATATAAAAATATGAAGCCCATGTATTCTACAAAATGGCATCAAGGATGTTGCTCATGGTAGCACACTATTGTCCGTGCTACCCTACGAAGTAGTCGACTAAGTGAACCAGAAACTATTAGGGTCCTAACCCGCACATAGGTAGAACAATATATTCGGATGTAATAAAGGCCAATATTAATAAGGCCTTTCAATAAAATAGAATAAGGCGGATGTAAGAAGACCTAATAGAATTTTATGCTTCTAGAAGGATCTTCCTCTAGATGTTTCTTTTTAGTATAAATAGGAGTCGAGGGTATGAGAACCCTATCTTGGATATTATTGTAATAGAGATCTGCTCAACTAGAGGTTGCCCCCTCGAAAAGGTCCATGAACATTGCTTTTAGATTCAAAGTGTTATTTTTGTTGTTATTCTTATATCATTTCAGTGTTATTGTGGTGAATGTTCTAGTTATATTGTTGTTATTCTGCCATTACTAGCATTTTATTTCTGTTCTGGATATATTTTATATCTGGTATATTACAAGTGGTATTAGAGCACTTTCCTTGGCAGAAAGTGTGGGTTAAATTTTTTTCAGGGTAGAGACGTATTCCAGTGTCTTTAAGCCATAGAGATCTTTCGTTACGCACACAAACCCACGGTTGAGGGATTCATACACGCAGGAAATACAAGTGGTACTTAAGCGCACATTTTTTGGCCACCCTTGTAACCCCTGTTGGTACCCCTTCGAGTGTTAGTGCATCAAACAACACCTGTGTACGAATCGGCCTAGATTACCTGAAGCCCTCTTTAGATAAACTAATCGGCCGCCTGACTGCTATAGTGTCACCAAGAACAGCACTCAGGAAGATACTCTCTAGTACCTGGGTAGTCGAGTAGTACGGATAAGGGTACGGTCTATCCTCCTTAGTTAGTGCCCTGAGATATTGGGCCGAGTACTACTATTGGACCCCGCACATATATCAGAGAGTTATAGCACAGGGCAAACCCTTGTTTGTAGAACCCTTGAATACCTAACCCTTGTGGACAAAAACATAAAAAAATTAAAACAGACAAGATCTATTATCGTGCAACTGTGTTCGGGTTGGCAAGTAAATACACATTTCTTTCTAGTTAAGCATTTGGGCATTTCCTCTCTGCAGTATTCTTCAGACCGGATGTAAAAAAAAAAAAATCAAAAACCTATGCGATGAATCCGAAAGAACTTTCTGATCAAAACAATGGTCGCAAAAGTCTTAGAACAAAAATACTGACCCTGTACGGACAGGATACAGCTGATAAAATCCGACAATTTGAGCGGATGCATTTGCAAGTAATGAGAAGGAAATCTGATTTAACTTTTCTGAAAATATGTAGGGATGTTGATGTTACGCCTATTTTTACCATAATCAATCATAGACTTCGCAATAAGAAAAACGATTGTATTTTTCACAAGGCTAGCATTTCATTACTCCGGAATGAAATTCAGAAAGCAAGGTTTAAATTAGACATTTTGTCACGCAAACTTCTCGTTCTTCACACTATTCTGGCAAATATTGTCCAACCATATCTCTGGGCACGAATAGATGCCTGCTCCTCCCTAAAAAACATGAAATTTGAAGAAATCACTGTAAACAAACAACGCAGCAAATTCACCCATCTAGAAACTGCCCAGAAACAGGTACATATGAACAGTATGCATGGATTGCCTCCTCGCCCTGAACAAAACGAACACTCTATACCTACACTCCACGATCCCAAGCCTTCACAACTACAAAACATTAATAATCCTTCTATCAGCATAATAAACACTGCCCAAAAGAACAGTTTAAATAATATTATAAATAGATTGATGATATATAATAACAACATCAATCTTCAAACCAAAGAAAACAGTAATAACAACATTAATGAAAATAATATTGAAAATAATAATAACTATAATCCCCAGAAATCCCCAAGCAACGATAACACTAACTACAATGATTACATGCGTATAAACAAATGAAACATTTCTAGCATGTGTTCAGGCAATTTTGATAACAATCGTCGTAGTGACAGCCACATTGACCAAAATTTTCCCCACGCAAACTCAGAAAATAACTGTAATACCCACGCCATAAATAATAACCCTCAAACCTCCATTACTCAACAAATAATTCAGAATTCGAACTACAATTATAATAACCACACACTTACACGCGATTTTGATAACAAACCAAACAGTTTTGACACGCCAATAGAAAATTATGATAAAAAACGCAGTAATGATAGCTACAACAGTCTTGATCACAGTCGTTGTAACCTTCCCATTAAACTTAATAATAACACCTGTCGTAGAAGTAATATTGAACCCAGCTCTGTTATTAGCATTAATCCCCTCACCTCCATTATACAAAAAACCAATCCTGATATCACAAATACTAGGAATAATAATATTAACAACGTGCATATAATGAATAATGTAAACAACCATAGCGGTGAAAGCCAATGTAATAATGAACCAAATAGTAATGATAACAATAATATTAAAGTAATAAGTCTACCCAACACCGACACAATCTGCAATAATATCGTGAACCCAAATCTTGTCCTTAATATCTCCAATAACGATAGTAAACAAGTTAATAACTTTGAATGTAAGACTAACCAGGTCAACACCAATGTACCCAAAAAATTAGTTATAAACTTATCAACCCATCCATCGATGAAAACACTACTAGGTTACTAGAAAAAGGTCTTAACTTTTCCATTTCCCCTCGTAAAATTCCTATTGAAGATATCTTATGCAACATTGAAAATAGTATTAAAAACCTCTCAGATAATACTAAAGAAGAAATCAGACAAGACTGCTCAGTAATTCTCTGTAGAGTAAAACCACCAAAGAGAAATATCACTAAAGAAGAATTTTTGGCTCTAAAATCCCTAAACAATAACAAGAATTTAGTAGTTCTAAAAGCAGACAAAGGTGGGGATGTTGTCGTTATGAATAAGGATAACTACATAGAAAAAATGTTGGATCACCTCAATAACAGTGGAAGTTATAAAAAACTTAATAAAAACACCCTAAATAAGATTGCAAGGGAAGTCTCCAATGTCATTAAGTTAAGCAACATAAAATATGATGATAAAAAGAAATTGCTTGTTAGTTTCCCTTCCACCCCTAGGATATATGGACTTCCTAAGATTCATAAGGAAGGGGGCCCTCTTATACCTATCATCAACACAATAGGTCGCCCTACTTATCAACTTGCAAAATATTTGGCTCATAAACTCAAATCCCTAGTCGGCAACACTAGATCCTTTGTCAAAGATTCCTCTTTCTTTGTAAACAAGATCAAAAACATTAAATTGGACAAAGATGACACCCTCGTAAGCTTTGATGTCGTTTCTCTCTTCACTAAAATTACCATTGACGGAGCAATGAAAGTCATCAAGAACATCACTGACCTAGGTACTGCTAACTTAGTTGAGCTTTGTTTGAATTCCACTTTCTTTAGCTTCCAAGGTGACGTTTATGAACAAACCTGTGGGGTCGCTATGTGATCCCCCCTCTCTCCCATCATAGCCAATTTATTCATGGAAGATTTGGAAAACAATGCCCTTATCTCCTCACCGTTCAAACCTAAATACTATAATAGGTTTGTTGATGATACCTTTGTCATTTGGCCCCATGGTTGTGATAAATTATATGAATTTGTGACTCACCTTAATAAACAATCTGATCACATCAAATTTACTATGCAAGTTGAAAATAATGGTAGTCTTCCTTTTCTAGATGTCAGGGTCACAAAAAGACCTAATGGATCCTTATCCTGACAAGTTTATAGGAAGAAAACTCACACCGAACAATACCTTCATGCCAATTCCCATCATCACCCCTCCCAAAAACTAGGTGTTCTCAACACCTTAGCCACTAGAGCCTTCAGAATTTCTGATGATGAACACCTTGACGAAGAGAAAAATCACCTCCTCAATGTTTTTAAAGATAATGGCTATAAAAAACATCAGGTGATGAAAGCTTTTCAAAATGCCACTAAAACACCTAGGAATAAAGAACAAACAAATAATGATGTGTCCAAGGTTTTCTTACCCTACATACAAGGGACAACAGACAAGCTTGCTAGGATTTTAAAGAAGAAAAACATTGGGGCAACTTTCAAACCCTTAAACACCATTAGGAATTCCCTTAGGTCAATCAAAGACTATGTTGATCCCATCAAGCAAAAAGGTGTCTATATGATCCCATGCTCGTGTGGTAAACAATACATAGGAGAAACAGTTCGTTCCTTTAGAATTAGGATTCAAGAACATGCCGCTATCATCAAACACAATCGCACTCGTCCCTCAGCTCTTGTAGAACATTCAGATAAAACTAAACATCACATTTGTATTGAAGATGCCAAGATAGATCACTATTACAATAGGAAATTCAGAGAAGCAATTGAAATTGAAAAACAACCTAACAATCTAAACAGAGATGATGAATGGAAAATTAGTCAAAATTGGATCCCAACACTAACCAATATGAATAATTCAAGATATTAATTTATAAAAAAATTGTAAGTCTTATATTTTTTTATTTCATTTTAATAAGTCGACTCTTAATAAATAATTAATAAACAAACAAATATAATTTTTCCTGATTTCATATGTCGGATCTTCATAAACAGTTTTTCATGTATTTATTTACACTTGTTATATCTTTTTTCCTTCATATCTCAAAATAATTTTCCTGATGATGGACCACACTGGTTTGGTCCGAAACGTCGAAAATCAAAAACCTATGTGATGAATCTGAAAGAACTTTCTGATCAAAAAAAAAATGTCTGGAAATTTTTTCACCATTGTTTCAGCCCTATTCCATTGGATTCATCTCTTCACCCTTATCACATTCATCCATATCATTTTTTCGGCAAAATGTTTTTACCCCAACCACCCCTTTTTAGTTCCCCCATCCTCATGGCCCATACTTGTAGCCAAGACTTGGAAGCTTGCTTCAACACCTTGCAGTCTGGTCTCATTGAGACCCAATAAGAAGTGAAACAACTCAGTGCCAATGTTGCCGCCATCAATACAACCATGCAGTCCTCAATGGGAAAAATCAAACAAGACCTCACCACCTAGCTTGAATCAGTCTTTTCGGCACTCTGCACCAAACTTCATATCCCTACAGATAACCCTTCCTCTTCCTCACCCCCACATACTGAAGGTGACCATTCCTATCATTCCCATACCTTGCAGAACCATCACTTTCAACGTGACCTATGCCTTCCATGGGTAGATGTGACCAAATTTGATTTCTCGGACCCCACTGGTTGGGTAACCCAAATGGAACATTACTTCTCTTTATACATCATTACAGATGACTCGGCCAAACTCCAGTATGGTGTTCTCCATCTAGATCAAGAACGTTGGCAATGGTGGAAATGGAAAAAAAAATCTCGTCAAGGGTATATTGCTTGGACACAATTTGTGGCAGAGCTTTATGAATGCTTTGACACTGACACCAACCATTTGGGTCGTTTGAAAAAGATGAAACAATTAGGAACAGTGGAAGACTTTATAGTAGCCTTTAAGCACCTGGCTTTTAGAACAGAGGGCATGTCTGATGCCTTTTTTCGAGAGTGTTTTATCAGCGGCCTCAAGGATGAAATTTAGGCCCATGTCCTCATGGCTCAGCCTGAGAGTTGGGTGGAGGCTACCAAAAGAGCTAAAGAAGCACAATAGGTTATATCTTCTCAAAACCAAAAACCCTCCTTCATCCCTCGCCCTAAACCAATAAATCCCACTACTCCCTCTGCTCCACTAAAGATCCAAAAATTGACCCGGGATGAAATGGTTGAACGCCAACTCAAAGGCCTTTATTATAACTATGATGACAAATATCTCCCGAGCCACACGTGTAAAGAACAAAATCTTTTTATGGCCATCTTCGAGGAGATTTTGGGAGAAGATGAAGAAACTCCCTCTATGTATGAATCACCTAAATCCACTGACATAACCCCTCCCTCATACCCTCCCGAAGTAGAACCAGTCATTTCCCTCAATGCTCTCACTGGCTTCTTAACTCCCCAAACCCTCAAGTTAATCGCTTACATCAAGCATCGGAAGGTCATCATTCTGGTTGATAGTGGCAGCACCCATAATTTTATTCATTGTTGCATTGCCCAAGAAACTCATTGCTACATCCATGCCGTCAATAATTTCCAAATCATGATTGCCAATGGTGGTTCAATGAAATGTGGAGGGCATTGTGAAAATGTGTCTCCAAATTGGTGACTACCACCTAAAATCCCATATGTTTGCTATCGACATGAGAGGTTGTGACATTGTGTTGGGTGCAGACTGGCTAAGGACTTTGGGTCCCATTCTCATGGATTTTAAAGACTTAACCATGCAATTCGACCAAGAGGGCCACCAATATAAGTTCCAAGGCATCATCCCAAGTTCACCTAAGATCATTAGTTCCCATCGCATGGAAAAGTTGCTCAAAAAGGGTCATTCTCGTGTTATCGCCCAACTCCATGCCATACAAGCAACAGAGACACCTTACGTACCGCAAGACCTCCAAGCCATCCTTTCTAGACATCAATTAGTCTTTTCCACTCCCTAAGGCCTCCCTCCTTCAAATGTCGTTCATGATCATTCCATTCCCCTTGTACTAGGAAGCCTTCCTCCCAATATCCATCTGTATTGACACCCCTTTTCCCAAAAAAATGAAATTGAGAAAATGGTCCAAGAACTCCTTAATGCATGCATTATCCGCCCTAGTATGAGCCCCTATTCTTCTCCTGTGGTCATGGTCCTGAAGAAAGAAGGTTCTTGGCGAATGTGTCCTGACTTACGTGCCCTCAACAAACTTACCATCAAAGACAAATTCCCCATTCCTGTCATTAATGACCTCCTGGATGAATTGATTGGTGCCCAATTCTTCATTAAAATGGATCTTCATTCAGGCTACCACCAGATACGTATGAAAGAGGCAGATATTCCCAAGACTACCTTTAGAACTCATGAGGGCCACTATGAGTTTTTGGTCATGCCCTTTAGCTTGTGTAATGCCCCCTCCACCTTCCAAAGCCTCATGAATCATGTCTTCCATCCTTTTCTCCGCCATTTTGTCTTATTTTTATTTGATGATATCCTCATCTATATCAAAACCATCTTGCTCATGTGGATCGAGTTCTCCATCTACTCTCTCAGCACCAACTTTTCCTGAAACAGTCTAAATGTGCTTTTGGCACCTCAGAAGTAGAATACTTGGGTCATCTGGTTGGAAAATATGGCATCAGCGTGGATCCTAAAAAGATTGAAGTTATGCAAGACTTGCCTCACCTAAAGACTCTTAAGAGCTTGCATGGATTTCTAGGCTTAACAGGGTATTATCGCAAGTTTGTTAAGAATTATGGGAAGATTGCATAACCTCTCACTGATCTCCTCAAAAAGAACTCTTTCACTTGGACTCTAGCCACTGCTCAAGCTTTTCAAACCTTGAAGATGGCCATGTGCACCACTCCATTCCTCGCCCTTCCCAATTTCACAAAGCCCTTTGTGTTGGAATGTGGTGCCTCAGGGAAAGGAATTGGTGTTGTCCTTATGCAAGAGGGTCGACCTTTGGCCTTTACCAGCAAGCAACTATCTGAAAGAAATCTGGGCAAATCCATCTATGAAAAGGAAATGTTGGATATTCTGCATGTCGTGGATCTGTGGCATCCTTATCTATTGGGGCAACAGTTCCAAATTAAGACAGACCACCAAAGCCTCAAGTATTTTTCGGAACAACGCATTTCCTCCCCAGAACAAAAAAAATGGGTGACTAAACTCTTTGGATATGATTATGAGATCATTTATAAGAAAGGCAAAGACAATGTGGTTGCAGATGCACTTTCCCGAAAATATGAAAATGAAGGATCCTTTTTTTCTCTTTCATTCATTGTACCAGATTGGCTCCAAGTTGTTCGCCAGGAATGGCTACAAGACCCCAAAAGTTCACAGTTGATCCAATAATTTCATTCCAATGCTCCAGCTTCCCCAGGGTACTCTTGGCTAAATGAGGAACTTCGATACAAAGGTCATTTGTATTTAAGTAAACAATCAAAGCTTAATCCACGGTACTATCTGAGCTTCATGCTACACCCACGACAGGGCACTCCGGGTTCACCAAAACATATGACAGGGTCAAATGTTCCTTTTTATGGGATGGTATGAAACAGGACATTCATAATTTTGTAGTTGAATGTGACGTGTGTCAACGCAACAAGGGAGAAACATTCAAATCGTCGGGCACACTACAACCGTTGTCGATTCCACCTACTATTTGGAAGGATATCTCTATGGATTTTATTACCGACTTACCCAAATCGGGAAATAAATCTGTCATCATGGTGGTTGTTGATCGCCTTTCCAAGTACGCTCATTTATGTGCCCTTCAACACCCGTTTACAACATCCACGGTGGCTCAAATCTTCATGGATCAGGTCTTCAAGCTTCATGGCATGCCGCAATCTATTGTTTCTGATCGTGACCCAACTTTCACAAGCAAATTTTGGCAAGAACTGTTTAAGATACAAGGCACAGAATTGCATCTCAGCACAGCTTATCATCCCCAGACTGATGGCCAAACGGAAGTTGTCAACAAGTGTTTGGAAACATATTTGAGGTGTTTTGCCTCGGAAAAGAAAAATCAGTGGGCTCAATGGTTACCCCTGGCTGAATGGTGGTACAACACTTCATACCATACATATACACGCATGACTCCTTTTGAAGCGGTATATGGACAGAAGCCACCTTCAATTCTCTCATACTTACCGGGTGCCTCGAAGGTCCAGGTGGTTGACCTGACACTTACAGATCAAGAGGCCATTCTCCATACCCTCAAAGAGAATTTGGTCATGGCACAGAATCGCATGAAGCAATAAGAAGATCAAGGTCGCTCTGAACATCAATTTGCAGAAGGGGATCAGGTGTTTCTTCGACTGAAACCTTGCAAGCAAACTTCCCTCAAGGCTGAGCATTGTCAAAAGCTAGTGCCCAAATTTTATGGTCCTTATATTGTGCTCAAGCATGTGGGACAAGTCGCCTATAAGTTAGCTTTTCCCAGCCATTCGAAGCTACATCCTTCTTTTCATGTTTCATGCTTAAAGAAGGTGATTGGAGCTAAGTGCCAAATTCAAACCAACCTTCCAGAGTTAGCTGAAGAAGGATCCATTTGGCTACAACCAGAAGCAGTTCTGGACCAACGTGAGTGTCGCCTACGTCAAAGAACCATCAAGGAAGTGCTAGTCCAGTGGAAATATACAACTCCAGCAGACGCCACTTGGGAACTAGCTACCATTCTGCAGCGATTTCCTCATCTCAAGCCTTGAGGACAAGGTTGTTTTTAAGGGGGAGGACATGTTAGGGTCCTAACCCGCACATAGGTAGAACAATATATTTTGATGTAATAAATGTCAATATTAATAAGGCCTTTCAATAAAATAGAATAAGGCTGATGTAAGAAGACCTAATAGAAGCTTCCGCTTCTAGAAGGATCTTCCTCTAGATGCTTCTTTTTAGTATAAATAGGAGTCAAGGGTATGAGAACCCTAGCTTGGATATTATTTTAATAGAGCTCTGCTCAACTGGAGGTTGCCCCCTTGAAGAGGCCCGTGAACATTACTTTCATATTCAAAGTGTTATTTTTGTTGTTATTCTTATATCATTTCAGTGTTATTGTGGTGAATGTTCTGGTTATATTGTTGTTATTCTGCCATTACTAGCATTTTATTTATGTTCTGCATATATTTTATATCTGGTATATTACAGAAACGCCCACAGTATGGCATTGATAATGTCTCGGAATCTCATTTATGGAGACGTCTAGGATATCTGTTGTCAATCCCTCTAAGTTATGCTTGATTGCCTCATAGTCTTAAGCATCCCATCCTGCTACCACAGTTTCTTCCCCTCATCTCTAAAGAGGGGATGTACCCAGAGGCCGGTGTGGCCCCACATCTGCGTTGACAAAAGATTTTGATTAGTCATCAGATCGAAAGCATAAAAAATATCTTATATTTTAAAATTTACAAAAACATTATAAAACGAAAAAAATGTTTTTCTTACCCAAGTCTCCCCACTGAAAGCCCTCAGGTAGAACCAAGTCAAGGTTGCCTCTGAAATTTATACCAGCATACGTGTAATCGTCCACCATCAGGAGTTGAGGCCTCAACCAGTCAAAAAATGCATCATTGTATTTGATGATGGGTCCCACTACATGGCGAGCCATAAGGTCGCACCACCTTTTCATCCTAGGATCTCGTGGGGCTAGTATACCCAACTCTACCTATAAATGTAAATGGGTGAACCTTTCTAGGAAGAAATATACTAAAATGGATCCATACCCAAATTATTTCAGGTCCCAACTCCTGCATTTTGTTAGTTGAGTCTTCGTGTTGCGAAGGACTCCGTCGCTCCAGTTGAATACCCTAGGTTCCATACACTCCACGACATATTGAAAATATCTTTGGAGGGTCATGTGAGGAGATTCACTCCCCACCATACGTGCAATGGTAAAATGAATAGTATGGAGGGGTAAATCCCGGACACCCCTGATGGCAACTTTTCTTTTATGTCTCTCTACCCCGGGTTCACAGTATTGACAGAGATACTCGCTCATTGGTAGACCACCACCTATGCCTCCTATCAAAGTTACATGAGACCCACGACGTGATAACCTCGTCAAGAAATAAATATATTCGATATATAAGGATAGTACGTGGGCACCCACATGAAACACCTGTTGATCCACATCCCACATGTGGACTAGATACTCCAGGAGCCTCAGTTGGGCTCTCATGCCCTGGATTTTAAAAAATTTCAATAGCCCGCATTCCCAGAGGGAATTCACAGTGCCTGGGTCATTCAAAGAATAATGGACATCATATCCATGCTCCCTCTCCCTCCACTCCTACATTTTGATGATCAAATACCTACATTGGGACAATAAAAGGGAGTTAGCATCCTCATTTGTTGTTTTGGGAAATTTCTATTAACTTAACGCATGCAAATTTTTTTGGGTTTTCGGCCGCCGCAGGCAGAGATTTAACACAGTGCGAGGTTTCCACAGGTGAGCCACAAGGTGCCTGCAGAAATTGTTGATTTCCGCAGGTCCCGATACTGGTCACCTGCAGTGGCCCCAGCGTGCACCTACCAACCAATTTTTCACTCAAAGAAAACTTTTTAAGCCATTAAAAATGAAATTTAATCCAATCAAAAGCAAGAGGACGAAGAGATTACCATTTTGACAGAAGTCATTCACTGAATGGTCACTCGTGCCTCCCGCAATCAACAGCTGAAGTCTGAGGTAAAAATAGGGTTTCTAGGCAAGTTTTGGGTAAAATGCAAATGAAATAGTAAAAAGAGTTTTACCCCTATTTATTTCACTTTTTAGTTTTTTCTATTAATATTTTATATTATTTAAATGCATTTTTTATCAAAACCTAAAGTTCTAATGGTCTCGTGAGTATTTTGTTTTTTGGCAGATGGAGGAATTAGGGTCATGAACAATGAAGTATGGATATTTTTTCGTGATTGGTTTTTCTGTTCGTCACATATACATATACTTTTCGAGGTTTTTCAGAAAAACCTCGAGCCTAGTCTTTGTTCGTTCTCGTGCTCGAAAATCGATGAGAACGCAACCGAGTATACTTTTGTCATTTTTTCATACTCGTCATGGTAACACGAAAATCAAAACTCATGGAGTATCCTTTAAGCTCTTTTCACACTCCATAAAAATGAAAAGATTGTCAAGTGACCTTGTTCTTTTCACGCTCATAAAAGTATTTGAAGAAAACATTTGATGGGTGATAGTTTATCACTTTTTCAGCCCCATCAAACTACTTTGCGAAAAAGGAACTAAGAGAGTTCTCTTTAAGTGTTTTCAGACTCTATAAACATGAAAAATCCTCGACTTTTCTGTCTTTGGACTCGTTAAACAAACATCGAAAGACCCATACAGGACCGAACCAATCCTTATTAGGGTTCGTTAAACATACTCTGAGGGACTCGTCTGAAGGATGAGCTTACATCAACAATCTTATGTTATCCTCCTCAAAATTGCGTAAAAAGAAAGAGGTACTCTCCAGAAATGGTGGGGGGAATTTAGGAAAGAAATGTGTCTCTATATTCCTGTTAGTGGCATTAATAGTCGCTCTTGAACATGACACCCCCCTTCAGCATTTGAATCCAGGTTGGGAAATCTATTTGTATCTCATCTGACCTTCTGCAAGTTCATATCTTAGGTCATCTTTGAGTCAATATTGCCAATACTATTGTCATGTCATTCATATGTTCAAGAGAAGTCCAAACAAGCCCTCTTTCGAGCCGTCCATCTGCAATTGTCAATTCCTACCATGTCGGCTTTCCCTGTGTCAGTTTAAAATCATTTTCATACTTTGATCTACCCTAAATCTGTTACTTATTTCATTTCATTGATGGGGGATACATCAAGGCCCTCTTGTGACGAGTATTTTCCTGTCAACTTCAACTCATCATCCAGGAACAAGACTTAGAAATCATTTTAGTACCTTAGAGCATGCATGCCTCAATGGAAAGTTTCTTCGCTTTCGACAGTGCATTCACATCATTTGTCCCTGATCAGAAGATTCCCTTGAGTGTTCGAATTCAACTTATTTATTCACATTCGTTGGATTGTAATAAGGTACCTTGGGAGTCATTGACATCAATGGTGATTTCCCTCGCACTTGTTAACAGTTTTCATCAATGATCGATCATCAAATGGTTTCTACCATGTTCGACTTCAACACTTGTAATCGCATGGTTAGATTGACACATAGATCCACTTTGTATGTCTCGTGGTTATGTCCTGATTTCAAGTTTGTTAACACATAGATCCACAGTGCATTCTTTGTGGCTATGTATCGTCTTGATGACATGTATCCACAATGTATAATTGGTGGCCATGACTGACATTTATGAGTCAAATCATTTGTAGTCTGAGCATGGGAATGCCTACTTCAGAAATGGTATAATATTGTGCAGATGCTTGGTTGTTTGCAGGTTCCCAATTGGTTCGCTCCTTGTTCCCAACACACACACACACATTTTACAAAGTATTTTGTCTATCACGAGTTCCAGCCTCATACTTTGGGGGGAACTTTGTTACACATTATGTTGTTCACCCTGATGATGACTCTACAAGCATGTGTTCAGGCTCTCAAAACAATCTTTTACGTGAGGAAAATGACTGATTTCTTCCCCTACAAGGCATGTTTTTATAATGACGCTACAGGCTGATAGTGGTACACAGTGCGGAAATCCTTGATTTCTGTAGGATGCTCTATGCCTGGCTCGCAGGATTTCCGCAAGCTGCTATATAGGTAGGGTGTGGCGGCGTTTGAAGCTAAAGAAAGGAATAAGTTCACGAAGTTTCTAGAAGGAGAATATTCTAGAATGTGAGGTGGCATCCATATAGTTGTAATCCTACTGGCTTCTCTGATTTGGTGGGATCATCCTCGTCCTTTTAACCACTTCACCTTCTCCTATATAATGATGGGTTTCTCATGGAAACGGTTAAGCAAGATTGAGCAAAGAATTGCTGAAAGAATAGGCTGAAGACTGTGTGAAGGATCCTGTTACAACTGATGCTTGAGGCCTCCATTTGTTCATCAATATTTTTTGGACCATCTTCATACAAATTCGGAGCAAGTGTACGTGTGTGTTGGAACAAAGGAACACCGAAAGGGAACTTGCGACATCAAGTCAATTTGGTTGTATCTTCCAATTTTACTTAATATAATACAGTGACATGTTTCTTTCCCATAAAATCATTAGCATTTTATTACATGACTCCTTGATCACATGTTTATGTTTTCATTGAATCTACAATTGTTTCTTTCACTTTGGTTGGTTTGTGTCATTGCCGATCAAATCTCACAAAAGAACTGGAGCAAACCAGGGACAACAAAGACATAGGGAAGTGATATCTAAAGGTATGTCATCTATTCCTTCTTTGGTAGTAAACTCAATGATTGTAACTTAGGGAAAGTGTCATGTCATGTCTTGTTTTGTTCTAGATCCAGGTGGATCTAGGGATATTAGTTTATGTCTACATTCACCGATTTATCCAATAACATCTAATCCACTTCATCTCAACAACTTGGAGGTAAGAAGAAAAAAAAGGGTAAATACAAGAATTCTTCTAACCCACAGGAGATTACAAAAATTGTTGATACCCAACCAAAAATGAAAGTTAAGCTTCCCTACATGATTTTTGTGGAGTACCACTACATGAAATACTACCCTCATCATGAGATAATCACTAAATTTTTAAAAGGTACCTCCAAACCTGCACTATTAACTAACCCTTTTATGACTCAGCAACAACAAATTGTTGCAAAAAATCATGCCCCTCCACAAGGGGAAAATGCATGTCATTCCCACCACGGGGATGCTTCCTCAAGAGATCAGGTCTTTATGTGTAATGCGACAGTTAGTTTAACAAGTAGAACAAAGACGTATGACACTTCTCCAAATAATCATGCCAATGGAGGTGCTACCGATAAGCCCTCCACTTCCATTCTCCCTTCGTCTTCTGCCCCTCTTCAAATTGATAGGTTTTTTGTTGATTCAGTGTTGTGCCCACCCAAGGGAACAATTCAAAAGTCGATCTTCAATCCAATTTCCAATGCTACTCAAAACTACAACGTTGTTGCAGATTTGGCGCAATCGCCTTGTGTTATGTCGACACTTTAAGTTCTACAGAAATGCCAAAGTCAACATATAACCATGTTATCAGCCATTGGAGTTGTGGATCCATAGGCATAAAATGTTATTATGTCTAATCTGGAATATTTTAGGTCGAGGCTCCCCCATCACCTGGCCTTCCAAATTCAACCTATGGTTGGTGGGAAGAACATCGATCACACTATTTTGTATGAAGGAGCTTCCATTTGTTTCATGTCTCTATCTTGTTGGAGATCCATTGGTTCTCATGAACTTAACCAATCTCCTACCACCCTGAAGGTATTTGATGGACGTGGTTTCCAACCTTATGGACTCTTAAAATCTTTTGTTGTGGAATTAAAGGGAAAACATGTTTATGTCGAAATTGAAGTGGTTGACACACCCCTGGATTATAATTTATTGCTTGATCGCAGTTGGTTCTATGCAATGATTGTCGTCGCTTCTTCAGTCTTTTGTATTTTTCAATTTTCCCATTAAGGGAAAATTGTGACTCTTGACCAATTTAATTATTGCAACCCAAATCTCCATAATTCCCCAGCAAATAATATCCCTTTCCTGGGATAGTTTGATTTTAAGTAGTAAAATGTGCGGGTAGGTCTCCTCAAATATTCCTCACTCATGGAAGTTTTTCTCTTACCTCCCCTTGATCCCCCACATGAGGTTTCCACATTAAACATTATTACGGCTACAGTGCAATGATCCTCTAAATCATTCGATCCTTGAGTAGTACCTATCCCATATTCCATTGAAACAGTAGGTGACATCATGTCACTTAGAATTCCACATGATCTGGTACGTAAGCCTTCCCTTCCTCTGCTTGTCTCCATTGATCCTCTTTCTTCCTCCCTCTCTAGTGAACCTATCGATATTAGTAGCTAGCAGCCTACATGAGTGCATAAGAAAATTCAGCAGATGAAATGAATCTTGGGGGGCATGTCTGCAACCTCTAGGCATCATATTGAAGTTAAACTGACAACTTCTTATGACGATGTTGGAGGAAAAGTACCAACCTCTAAACACTATGTTGGGAAAAAACCAACAAATAGGTATCGATCAATGTACCAACCTCTAGACATCATGTTGGGAAGAGGCCCATTCATGGGTATTACACCGAGCATAGTTTATTCTCATTTTCAAGCTCGTTAACAAATGAAATCGACTTCGAGAATAGTTCATTCTCTATTTTAATATGGTTAAAAAATGAAGCAGACTACGAGCATACTTTGTTGTTCCTCGAGCTTGTTAAACCAATAATATTCTTCTATCGACTAGTAGTTTACCCCTTTTCGGCATCGTAAGACTAACTACGAAAAAGGTATACTCTAGTCAATCATGACTAAAAGAGTTCTCCCTTGTATTGTTTTACACTTTTTCGGGCTTGGGGGATTAAATTTATGAAAAACAACATCCATGGAGTCATCTTTACGATCTTTTCAGACTCTCTAAACATGAAAATACCATCAAGTTTTCCTTCTTTGGACTCGTAAAATATGCATTGAAGGACCCATACAGGACCGAACCCTCCTCCAGGTTCGTTAAACATATGATGACGGAATCATAGAAGATGAGCTATACCGAGCATATGTTATCCTTCTTAAGTTCGTTAAAAAAAAGGGAGGTACTCGCCATCATGGTAGGGGGGGAATTGAAGTGGGTCAAGTTTTGGAAAGCATCATGGTAGTTTCTTGTTGTCACCCTTGAACATGGCACATGTTTGCATCTTGTCTTACAGTTGGATAATCTTCTTGTCTTGCACCTGTTTTCATCTCATCTTATAGTTGGATAATCTGCTTGTCTCTAAGTCATACCAATTTCATGAGTCATCATACTCCTTTATCTCACCCGAAGAGTTCCCCGATGATTGTCACACTATGTTTTTGTCTATCTCTTAGTTGAGTCAATTTTTCAACGTCACTTGTCATGCCTCACAATATGCTAGGGAATTTTCACTTCAAACCAACCATTCTACAGTATTACCATCTTTTATCCTCGTGTTATTCCACACTCATTTATCTATCATATTATATCACTTTCTTGTGTTAGTTTCATGTTGAAGATGAGGGATACATCACGTCCCTCCTTCGACGAGTCTGTTCCTATCGAATTCAACACATTATCCGAGAATTAGACTTAGAAACTAGTTAGTACCTTTGATCCAGGAGGATCTTCACAGTCGACACATTTTTAGTCAGCTTCAAATACTGCCAATTTTGTCCAGTCAACAAAGAGCTCACATTGAGATTTTCGATGCATTTTGAATGAAGTCAATTGGACTTCACATGCTAGAGATATGTCTTGTTGATATTTAGGGGCAAAATGGAATTTATAAAATGTTTAATACATGAGATGGGGTTCTCATAATTATGGATTTTTCATTATTAAAAAGGGATTATTTGGTGCAAAAACCATGTTGGATTTCAATCCCTAGTCTCAAGGAGAGTTGAGATCTTCATGGATGGTTGAGAGATATTCTCGAACCAATCCCTTGAGATATGCCAAGATCCTGATTTAGGGGATCTTGAGAGATATTATCTCCATGAAAATATTGATGTGGTTGAGATGGAGATGTTATATAAACCCTTCTTGGGGGTCAAGAAGAGGTGGGGTAAGAGAAAAGAGCTTGTGGAAATATTATCGAGAGCTTATTGATTCAAAGGATGTCTTTGTAAAGGAGAAACAGGTTGTAGGCTTGTTTATGTAGCCCTTTTGAAGCAGAATCAATAAAGCAGGTTTATGGGATTCATGAACCCGGAGACGTAGCTAGGGGGTCTGGTGAACTCCGTTATCACATTGTTGTCTATGTTGTATGTGTGTGTATGAATTCCTTCTTATATGGTTAAGTAGAGTTTTATTTGCATAAGCATGCACACTAATTTTGACAATTTGATGCTTTCATGTTAATGTATTCATTAATGAGGCATTGTTAATTAACCATATTGCTCTTATTCACATGCAATCGCGTCAGTAAAAGATCTTATTTTTGAAGATTTGGATGTAAGAAGATTCCCACCAAGTTTTCAAATCAAGTGGTATCAGAGTTGGTCTGACCAGTTTTGCAGATTGTGAATATCACCATGGGCAAAGGAATGAAGTAAGTGTGGCTCAAAGAGTTGGAAGAGATAAATCACAGCATTCAAGTTGAAAATGCAGAGTTGAGGAGACTTTTGCAGGTTGTAGAAGAAGAGAAGCAAGAGCTTCAAGAGAGGTCTCAACTTCATGGAGAAATCCTTAATGGAATTATTCAATAATTTCAACTTGAATTGCAAACCAAGGATGATCTCCTTGCTAAGTTGCATCTTGGTGAATGAATGGAAGACAAAGAGACTTCTACCGTGGATGCACAAACTCAAACTGAGGTATGCGTTGAGATTATTTCTTCATGTTCGCTTTCATCTCAGTATGATAATAATGTTGGCATGAAGCTTCTCACTAAAATGGGATACAAAGGAGGTGGACTTGTAACTAATGGCCAAGGGGTCACTCAACCATTAGAGATGGTACAAATACCACCATTTGCAGGTTTGGGTTATGGCAAGGTAGATATTGGAGAGTGCTCAAAGACTGCTAAATAAAGAGCCACTTCTACATCATTAGATTCCAATAGAGGAGCCAAAGCAGCTACTCCTCATCAGATCTGCAACAAATATAAACCAGAAAGGTATAAAAGTCATTCAAATTCTTTTCTTGAATATAAGAAAAATGATTTCGTCATTAGATATTCCAACCATGATGTAGCCAAGCATAAAATGAATACATTTTGGGTTAAGAAGACAGATGTGTCCACGGGAAGTGAGACAAAGAAAAAACCACACCTTCCAAGCCCTTTCGTCGGGATTGCACAGTTGAATGGAAAGCGAGGGAATTTTTGCAGCTACTGCAAAATCAATGGCCATTGGGAGAATAAGTCCTGGAAGTTACATCCCGAAATTCACCACAAACCAAGAAAAAAGAATATGTGAAAGAGCCCATGAAGAAGGAGGCTCCCTCAACCATGTTAATGTTCAAGCCATTATTATATTTCTTTGCATTTCAATAGATAACAACAACATAAGACAATATCACTGAGAAATACACAATCACAAGAGACACAGCATTTATCCTGGGAAACCCTCTAGGGGAAGAAAACCCAGCAAAACTTCCTTATTATAGATAGCCAATACACTGCCAAGAGATAACTTAAACAAGTACAAAATGTCCTCTCCCAAAGATGCACCTCTCTCTCTCTCTCTCTTCTCCAACTATAGCTCTGAAACTTGTCTCTCAATGAACAAGTGAGTGTGTGTCTAATTGAGGCGCTAGCCTCCTTATTTATACAAGACTGGCATGTGTGGGAGTGTCCTTTCACTGGCAGGGCCAACTTCTTCTTTTGGGTGGTTATAACCACCTTTATTATATTTCAGGGCCTCTTTGATATATTATGGGGCCGACTTCTCTTTCTGCCTATTACAATTACATTATGACCAATCTGCAAGAGGGGATTTGGTCCTTTTACAATAGCCGACATGATCAATCCACAATGGGGATTGATCCATGAATAACATATCAAATAATAATAAGAATATACTTTGCAGTTACATTATTTCAACACTCCCCCTTAACAAGAAGAGTATTATACAGCAGCATCAGACGAGAGAAAGACCTTTATCATCAATAGCATCGGGAGGACAGCATCATCAATATCATATTGGAACACTGACTAGCGTATATATAAATCATCGGAAGTTTTCTTCATCGGCAGCATCGTCATTCTCAAAGGAATACAATCATCATCTGTGTCCATATGTATTAGTATAAAACTAATACATCATCATCATCACAGCATGAGGTTGGCTCATCATAATACAGGACTGGCTTTACGTCATAGTTGTTAAGTTGGAAGCTCAGTACTCGTCTTACTTTACGTCACAGCAATCAAGCTGGAAGCAAGATACTAGACTGGCTTTACGTCACAGCTTCTCAAGCTGGAAGCACAGTACTAGTCACATCTCAACGTCTTGCTTTACGTCATAGCACTCAAGATGGAAGCAAGATACTAGACTGGATTTACGTCATAGCTATCAAGCTGGAAGCATAGTACTAGTCTCATCTCAATGTCTTGCTTTATGTCACAACACTCAAGTTGGAAGCAAGATACTAGACTAGATTTATATCACAGCTTCTCAAGTTGGAAGCACAGTACTAGTCTCATCACATCGTCTTGCTTTACGTCACAACCATCAGGTTGGAATCAAGATACTAGATTGGCTTTACGTCACAGCTGTCAAGTCAGAAGCGCAGTACTAGTCTCATCACATCATCTTGCTTTACGTCAAAACCATCAAGTTGAAAGTAAGATACTAGATTGGCTTTACATCACAGCTATCAAGACAGAAGCACAGTACTAGTCTCATCACATCGTCTTGCTTTACGTCACAACCATCAGGTTGGAAGCAAGATACTAGATTGGTTTTACGTCATGGTTGTCAAGCCAGAAGCGTAGTACTAGTCTCATCACATCTTCTTTCTTTACGTCATAGCATTGAAGTTGGAATAAAGAGATGTCTCATCACAACAACTACTCCCCCTTTCGAGGAAGATCCTTTCGAACTATACCAAGCTTATCTTGAAAGTGCTCAAACTTTACACGAGATAGAGGCTTGGTCAACACATCATCAACCTGTTCATTCGTGCTAACATACTGGAGCTTTAAGGCTCCTCTCTACACCATGTCACGGATGTAATGATAACGAATCTCTATGTGCTTTGACCTGTCATGGAATACATGATTCTCTGTCATCTTTATTCATCTCTGGTTGTCGCATAGGATCGTGGTTGCTTCCATCTTTAGGTCAAATAGGTTGATCAGCAACTTTCGAAGCCATATAGCTTCGCAGCTGACAGAACATGCAGCAATGTATTTTGTTTCCGCTATGCTGAGAGAAATGTTGGATTGCTTCCTACTCTGCCACGAGATCATGGTTGATCCAAAACTAAAACAGCATCCTGAAGTGCTTTTTCTGTCAGAAACACTTCCTTCCCAATCTGAATCAGTGTACCCACTCAATGTGAAACCATGATCTCCATCATAATTGAGACCACAATCTAATGTACTCTTAAGGTACCTCATCACATGTTTTGCAGCCACAAGGTGAACATGTCTGGGTTCTACCAGAAACTGACTCAAGGTGTTCAAGAAAAAACAAATGTTTGGCCTGGTGTTCGTCAGGTACATCAGCGATCCAATAATATGTCTGTACAGTGTGGCATCAATCAATTTTGACGAAGTATCGACCATCAACTTCATCTTCATTTCCATCGGTGTATTCATGGGCTTGCACTCTAACATGTCGAATCTCTTCAAGATTTTGACTGCATACTTCCCTTGGTTAAGGAAGATCCTCTCTGGATTCTGTCATACCTTAAGACCTAAGAAATAGTGCATTAGGCCAAGGTCTTTCATCTCAAATTCTGAAGCGAGTCTCTTCTTACATTCAATGATGAGCTTTTCTTCTCCAGTTAAGAATAAGTCATCCACATATAGCAATAGTATCATTGGCTCATCGTTCATAAACTTGAAGTAGAGGTTAGAATCTTCTTTACTCTTGGTAAATCCCAAGCTCGTCAGAAAGTTGTCTATTCGGCCATACCAAGATCTAGGAGCTTTATTCAATCCGTACAAAGATTTCTTCAACTTGCAGACATGAGACTTCATGTCTTCAACTTCAAATCCTTGAGGTTGCTCTATATAAACTTCCTCTTCGATAACACCATTTAGGAACGTCGTCTTTACGTCCATCTGGTGTAACTTCCACTTCATCTTAGCTGCAAGGGCTATGATGGTTCTGATCGAAGTGTATCTGGCTACAAGAGTGAATGTCTCTTCATAGTCAATGCCTTATTTTTGAGAAAAGCCACTAGCTACAAATCTTGCTTTATACTTCTCAATACTTCCATCAATAGCATGTTTTATTTTGAAGATCCATCTGGACGATACCACATCCTTGCTATTCAGTCTGGGAACTATTTCTCATACATCGTTCTTTATTATGGATTGGTATTCTTCTGTCATGGCATCTACCCAATCTTTCTTCTGAATGGCTTCTTCAAAGCAAGTAGGATCATTTTCTAGGAGTCACACATCAAAGCCATATAACTGGAGCATGTCTTAGGTTTCTTCACATGTCTCGTGGTTCCTTCGGGAACACCATATTTATCTCCATCTTGAATAAGCTCTCTAGCCCAAGCTAGCTTTCTTTTATGCAGGATCTTCATCTGAGGAGGTTCTTGAAACTCTGCTACATCGTGATCTTCTAGAATTTCCTCATCAGGGGAAGTTACAACTTCCCTCACTGGTTCAGCAACTCTGGGAACCTCCCTCACTGATTCTGTAACTCTAGGGATCACGAGTTCCTCTTCATATACCTCTTCAAGCTGGCATTTTCTTGATTTCTTGAGCGTTGCATCTTCATCAAAGGTCACATCCCTGCTGATCTCAATGTGGTGGTGACCTAGTATATAGATCCTGAAGGCCTTGGAGACCTCACAGTATCCCATAAATATTCCCTTCTTTCCTAAGTATTCCAGCATGTTTCTTTTCTCTTTCAGTATATGTATAAATACTGGGCAGCCAAATATTTTGAGTTCGCTTACCTCTGGCTTCTTTCTAGTGAACATCTCTTCCGGGGTCTTGAACCCAAGTGCACTATGGGACAAACGATTTTGCACATATACAGTTGTCATTGTTTCTTCTGCCCATAAGCACATAGGAAGATCTTGATTGTGGATCATGTTCTTCATGGCTTCCATTATCGTTCTGTTCTTTCTTTCAGCCACACCGTTTTGTTGAGGATTATAGGGAGTAGTGAGTTCCCTCTTGATCCCAACATCTTTGCAGAAGCTCACAAACTCTTTTGAGGTGTATTCTCCTCAATTATCTAACCTAAGTATCTTGATCTTTCTTTCAGAAATATTCTCTATCAAGGCTTTGAATTCCTTGAACTTGTTGAACACTTCATCTTTAGATTTCAAAAAATACAACCAGGTCTTACGAGAATAATCATCAATGAATGATACATAGTATACATACCCACTCATGGAGAACGATGGCATTGGGCCACACATCCGAATGGATGAGTTCTAGGACTCCTTCTTCTTTGTTGTCTCTCTTCGGAAAAGGGTTCTTGATGTTCTTCCCTTGTGCACATCCATTGCATATGCCTTCATGATCAACCTTGAGTTCTGGTAAACATGTGATAGCTTTCCATATGTGTGGTAGAGCCTTGTAGTTAATGTGAGCTAATCTTCTATGCCAAAGTTCACATGAATTTTCAATGGTGTGGGTCATGGCAGCCTTTGAGTGACCCTTTAGCTTATACAAGCCATTTTCTTCACTTCCAATGATGATTGCTTTATTTAAGGTTTCTCCTTTAACCCACATAAGAAATTCTCCATCTATAAAGGCAATTTTGAAGCCTTTCTTTTCTAAGGCTGAAATGGAGAGTAGGTTCTTTGTCAAACCTGGTACATAGAGTACGTCCTTCTTCTTCATTGAATTTCCTGAATTCAGTTTGTAGTCTGATTCTCTCACTCCCTTGATGGGATATTGATAATCATCTCCAAGTGTCACTTTCTGAGAAAACTTATTTTCTTAAATGTAAGAGAGAATATCTCTTTGTCCTGACATGTGCTTGGAGGCACCACTATCAATGAGCCAAGTGTCCTCTCCAGGTGTTACCGATCCTGAGAGGGCCGAGATTAAGACATGTTCTTTAATTTGTTCTCTTAACATCTTTGCAGGTGGCTCTTCATCTTCAACTGCATGGG
>ML825252.1:84767-98095 GCA_009831015.1 Picea engelmannii | reverse complement strand
ATAACAAAAGTTTTTATCTCTTTACTGTTTGTAGGACACATGCTCAAGAAAATGCCCCATTTACTAAACCATTGAAAGAATAAACGAATATGTTGATTCTTTGTGCACTCATTTACTTGGGTCATATTTTTGTGAGTGGATGCTTGTTCTATCCTCTCTTTTGTGGGCTATTGAAGAGATATATGGTTTTCCTGGTGCCATTTTGGTGGTGCAAAGTTTGTTGCAGGCTACCGTAGTGTGAAGACCTGAAAGTTTGCTCGGAGATAGTTCTATACTTTGGTTTTGAAACCTAATGTATTTTTTCCATATGTGTTTGGAAGTTGGGTATTATGAGTGCACATATTTTGTAATGGGGCACTTGATATATGTTTTTATTTTGTAAAGGTTTATGTAGCCACTCTTGAGTGAGGAAGAGTGAGAGGCATTTTGATTATGCCTGAAGCCTTGTATTCTCAGTTGATTAAGATGTTTAGCCTAAGCCATTTTAGTAATCTCTGTAAAACTTGTTTATGAGTGTTTTATCAACTCATAGCAAGAATGTTCTTGATGTTAAGAAGCATTGTAATGGATTTTTAGCCACTCTTGAGTGAGGAGAGTGAGGCGTTATTATTGCGCCTTAAGCCTTAAGTGGCTTCATTTTGTAATCATCATTGGAAATAGTTGATTGAGGCGTTTTGCCTACACCATTTGACGATTCATTGTAAACTTGACCAAGAGTATGTTTAAAAACTCTTGACATGTAAGAAACTTATGCAGGTATCATCAGTTACAGGTTACAAATTTAAGCAGATGTGAGCTTCGGCATTTCATCTCCGAAGAACAAGAGGTGAAGGACATAGGGAATGTGCCTTTCAAAACATTTGCTTGGCAGCAGTTGCAAGTGCTTGAGTTACATTATGATTCTGAAGTACAGGGAATGAAGACATTTGCATGCAATTGATGATGAATTGTAGGTCAAGTTGATACTTTTGGAAGTCCAAAAGTTTTTATTCGTGGGGAGGTGTGATCCAGAAGGATCTTCACATTCGACGCATTTTTAGTCGGTTTCAAATACTGCCAATTTTGTCCAGTCAACACATTGAGCTTTCCGATGCATTTTGAATGAAGTCAATTGGAATTCACATGCTAGAGATATGTCTTGTTGATATTTAGGGGGAAAATGGCATTTATAAAATGTTTAATACATGAGATAGGGTTCTCATAATTATGTATTTTTCATTATTAAAAAGGGATTATTTAGTGCAAAAGCCATGTTGGATTTCAATCCCTAGTCTCAAGGAGAGTTGAGATCTTCATGGATGGTTGAGAGATATTCTCAAACCAATCCCTTGAGATATGCCAAGATCCTAATTTAGGGGATCTTGACAGATATTATCTCCATGAAAATCTTGATGTGGTTGAGATGGAGATGTTATATAAACCCTTCTTGGAGGTCAAGAAGAGGTGGGGAAAGAGAAAATAGCTTTTGGACAGCTTACTGAGAGCTTATTGATTCAAAGGATGTCTTTGTAAAGGAGAAACAGGTTGTAGGCTTGTTTATGTAGCCCTTTTGAAGCAGAATCAATAAAGCATGTTCATGGGATTCATGAATCCGGAGATGTAGCCAGGGGGTCTGGTGAACTCTTTTATCACATTGTTGTCTATGTTGTATGTGTGTGTATGGATTCCTTCTTTCGTGGTTAAGTAGAGTTTTATTTGTATAAACATGCACAATAATTTTGACAATTTGATGCTTTCATGTTAATGTATTCATTAATGAGGCATTGTTAATTAACCCTATTGCTCTTATTCACATGCAATCGCGTCAATAAAAGATCTTATTTTTGAAGATTTGGATGTAAGAATATTCTCACCAAGTTTTAGGATCAACCTTGGAGCCTACATGCCTCAATGGCGGGTTTCCTCTCCTTCGACGGTAGGTCTACACCATCATCCTCTGATCGAATGATTCCATGAATGTTCGACTTCTGCTCATTTATTCACATTTGTTGGAATGTACTAGGGTACCTTGGGATTCATTTTCATCATTGGTGATTTCCCTCACACTCGTTAATAGTATACATTAATGACCAGTAATCAAGTGGTTTCTACCATGTTCAAAATCAATTCATCTATTCACATGGATAGATTTGTACTATTTCAGGATCGGGATGAAGACCCTGGGTTGAGCACTTGCTCGATTATGTGATTTACCCAGGCTATATCTGAGTATTTGGAGATTCCAGTAGACTCGCCCTACTAGAAGCCACACCGATATATATTGTCACATAGATCCACTTTGAATCAGCATGTGGCCATGTTGTTTTGTCATATCGTAGCTCCACTATGTATTCTTTTGTGGCTATGACTTAATCTAAAATTCATGGAGGTATGGATCCACATTGTATCTTTGGTGTCCATATCCCTACTCAATGCTTTCATGGCTTGGCAGTGTATTGGTCGACGACCATGCTTTGAATTAGTTTACTCTGATCATAGGTATGTCTACCTCGGGGATGATATACATATATTGTTTGATGTTTGTTTGCAACTTTCGTCATGCTCTCCTATTCCAACGCCCTTGCAACAATGTTTTGTAAAGTGTTTTGGCGATCAGTTTTTATTCTGACCTCGCACTTTAGGGGGCATTTGTTACACACCAAAATGTCACACTTAAGTGTCGCATCTATTATGCGCCTAAGTGTCGCAAAAGTGTCGTATGTACCTTACTAAGTTTTGCATGCACTTTATCAAGTTTCATATGCACCTTACTAAGTGTCACATGCCTTTGACACCATGAAATAACATTTGTCATGATCCCAGGTCTTTTTGGAGGAGAAAACCCAGCATGAGATGGTCGAAAAACTGCTTTTTACCTTGCATTTTGACCCATTTTTGAAGGTCAATGCCCCCCTAACCATGTATAGGGAGCGTTGATCCTTGATAAACTCTCCTTGATGAACTATGGGGGGGTGTTGACAACGCTCTATGCTCCATACTGGGGGAGCATTGATGTGGTCAAAGGGAGTTGTAACCATCCCACCTTTTTCTAGGAGAACAAATATGAGGACACTCATTTTTTTTCGGGTCAAGGATTCGAGCTACCCTAATTGGCTCTATCCTAGGAAACCTCAAGAAACCAAATCCTAACATAAGGATCCAAATCCTCAATCATTTCCTAGAATCCTTCATGGTGGTTAAGCCTCCCAAATCCTATATAATGAGACCACTCAAAGGTGAAAAGAAGAGAAAGGATTTCAGAGTGTCAAACCTTTGATCTTGGAGGAAGGATCCATCAAGAATTCTCACTATGATCTTGAGACATTGAGACAAGGACTAGACTGGAGAGCTTGGAGGAGTTGTTGCAACGCCTACCTTGGTTTGTAAGTACTTCACCATTTTTCTTCGTTAATATAACTTGGCCTATTTCCTTCATATTGTTGTTCTATACATGTATGTCTATATAGATAGATTTGTTCTTGTATAATGGTATATTATAGAAGTATAAGGTATTGTTTTGTTCCTTATAGACTTTCTTCATTGCGATAGGAGCTTGGACAACAAGGCCAAGAATTGAAGATCAACGAGGACAACCATCGAAAATGAGTAAGTCACACTTCTTTCTTCTATCTTATCTTAGGTTCAATTTCAAATGAGACTAGCCCTTCCTCATTTTCTAGATGTAGGCCTATTTAGTTATGTAATGCTTCTTATAAAATTATGACAAAAATACTTTCCTCACGTCTAAAATTTTTATGCCTGGAATCATTTCTGAAAATCAGGGATTTTTTTCATAATAGACACATCATTGACAACATTGTGCTAGTGCAGTGTAAGGTACGAGAATGAAATATGAAAAATAGAAATATTATTTTGTTCACAATTGTTAGCAGAAAGTTCAAAACAATAATCACAGTGACACAATTGATCCATAAATGATGCATTTATTATCTTGAGAGAAAATCTCACTTGCCTTTTCGAGGGGGGAACCTCCAACAGAGCATAGATCAAGTACAAATGAATTCATGAAGAAAGTTTTTCCATGATTTCTACCGCTATTTATACTATTTTTGTCTTCTAGAGAACATTCTAGACGAAGAACTTTCTAGAGGCAGAACCTTCTAGTAAGTCTTCTTACATTAGATGTGTTCACATTATTACATAGGCCTTATTTACTAATGGCAGGTTGTATTACATAGAAAAACATATTATTCTATTTACTTGAGGGTTTAGAGAGGTTAGGACCCAAACATTCCCTCCCTCTTACAGAACAGCCTTGTCCTCAAGGCTTGAGATGTGGGAATTGTTGGAGAATGGTGATCATCTCCTAGGTGACATCCTCATCTTTTGTATCCTTCCAATATACTAAAATTTCTTGAATTATGTGTTGATGGAGGAAACACTCATGTGTGGCCAAGACTGCTTGTGGTTGCAACCAAATGGATCCTTCTTCATCCAATTCTAGAAGACTAGATTGAATCTTGCACTTGGTTCCAATCACTTTCTTTAAACAAGACACATGAAAAACTAAATGAATCTTAGAGTGACTGGGAAGAGCTAAATTGTAAGCCATGAGACCTACTCGCTTGAGTATTGCATAAGGTCCATAAAACTTTGGAGAAAGTTTCTGGCAGTGATTTGATTTGAGGAAAGTTTGCTTAGAAGGTTGTAGACAAAGAAACACCTGATCCCCTTCAAAAAATTGGCATTTGGAACGACACTAATCAGCTTGTTGCTTCATGCAATTATGGTCTAGGACCAAATTTGCTTTGAGGGTACATAGAATGTCATCTCGGACTATAAGAGTTATGTCTACCTCCTAGACCTTGGAGACATCTGGAAGGTAAGAGAATATGGAGGGGGGATTTTGACAATAGACCGACTCAAATTGAATCATGTGAGTAGCACCATGGTAAGATGTATTGTACCACCATTCAGTTATTGGTAACCACTAATCCCATTGAGATTGTCGTTCGGACACAAAGTACCACAAATATGCTTCCAAGCACTTGTTGACAGCTTCAGTTTCACCATCAATGTGGGGATGATAGGCAGTGTTGAGTCACAATTGGGTTCCATAGAGCCTAAACAATTCTTGACAAAAGTTGTTTGTGAAATTCGGATTATGATCGGAGACTATAGAGTGGGGAATTCCATGGAGTTTCAAGATATTGTCCATAAAAACTTGATCCATTGTGGATGCTTTGAATGGATGTTGGAAAGCACAAAAATGAGCATATTTGGAAAGGCGGTCAACCAAAACCATGATCACTGATTTATTTCAAATTTAGGTAATCTGATAATGAAGTCCATAGAGATATCTATCCATATAACTGGTGGAATAGGAAAAGGTTCTACTATTCCTGGAATTTTGATTATTTCTCCTTTGTTGCGTTGGAAAATATCACATTCGACCACAAGTGTGGATGTCTTGCTGCATGTCGTCCCAAGAAAATGAATGTTGATCATTTCATATGTTTGTGAAAGACAGAATTCCCTATTGTTGGAAAATTATGAAGTTCATATTTAAAGTGGGATCGCTTGCTCAAGTACATGTGGCCTTTATAGCGAATCTCCTCATTTTCCCAAAACTATCCTGGAGATGCATGTGGGTTTTGTTGCAATTGTTGGATCAAACTAGAAAGTTTTGGATCTTCTAACCATTCCTGGTGAACTTATTTTAACCAATCATCTACATTGAAGGAGAGAGAAAAGAGGGTTCCTTCATCTTCATATTTCTTGGAAAGATCATCAACAAGCATATTTTCTTTTCCTTTCTTGTAAATGATCTCATAATCATAGCCAAACATTTTGGTCAACCAATTTTGTTTCTCAGGGGATGAAATTCTTTGTTCCAAAAAATACTTGAGGCTACGATGATATGTTTTAATCTGGAATCGTTGCCAAGGAAATAAATGATGTGTCAAGGATCCACCACATGCAAAATGGCCAATATTTCCTTTTCATAGGTGGGTTTTCCCAAGTGTCGCTCAGAAATTTGTTTGCCAGTGAATGCCAAAGGTCTGTCATCTTGAATGAGTACTACCCCAATGCCTTTCACAAAAGCATCACATTCCAAAACAAAAGTATTTGTGAAGATGAAAAATGCCAAAATGGAATTCATACACATAGCCCCTTTCAATGCTTAGAAGGATTGATCAGCTACCATATTCCAACTGAAAGCGTTCTTTTTGAAAAGCAATGAGGGGGGCTACAATTTTTCCATAATTATGAACGAATTTGCAATAATATCGAGTTAAACCTAAGAAATATCTCAAACTTTTAAGAGTTTTAGGACAGGACCAATCCTTCATAGCTTCTATTTTATTAGGATCTACACAGACACCATCCTTACCAACAATATGGCCCATGTACTCTACTTCAGAAGCTCAAAATGAACATTTAGACTATTTTTGAAAGAGTTGGTGCTGAGATGGTAAATGTAAGACTTGATCCACGTGGGAAAGATGGACTTGTTAGGTTTCACTATAAATGAGGATATCATCAAAGAATACCAATACAAAATGAAAAAGGAAAAGGCAAAAGATATGATTCATCGGGCTTTGGAAAGTGGAGGGCACATTACATAGGTTGAAGGGAACAACCAAAAACTCATAATGGACTTTATGAGTACGAAAGGAAATTTTGGGAATATTGACCTCATCCATACATATTTGGTGGTAGTCAGAACATATATAAAGTTTGGTAGAGAATTGATCACCACTCAATTCATCCAAAAGGCCATCTATGACGGGAATGGGAAATTTATTTTTGATGGTAATTTTGTTGAGGGCTCGAAAATCAGGGCACATGCACCACATACCTTCTTTCTTGAGTACCATGATGACAGGAGAAGAATAATGGCTTGTCTAGGATAGATGACCCTCCAGTTAATATTTATTGAACAATTTTCTCGATTTCATTTTTTTTGGAAAATGGGTGACGACAAGGGAAAACATTGAGAGGAAGACTACCATGGACAAGGGGAAACATCAACATCCTCTTCGGAAATGGCCATAAAAAAAAAAATTCCTTACATTTGTTCTCTGGAAAATATTTTTCATCACAGTTGTAACAAATACCCTTAAGTTGGCATTCAAGCATTTCTACCCGAGTTATTTTTTGAATCTTAAGAGGAGTGGAAGGAGGGGCTAGATTGGTGGGCTTGAAATGGGGAATAAAGGATGGATTTTTTATTTGAGAACATAATACATGTTCTTTTTCTCAATGAGTAGCTTCAAACTAGGTCTGGGGGTGATCCATTAGGACATCAGCTTAGATTTCATCCTTAAGGCCACTAATAAAGCATTCACAGAAGAACATGGCAGGCATGTCATCAGTGCAGAAATCCAATTGCTCAAAAAAAGTGATGTATTCTTCCATTGTACCAGATTGTTTAAGCTTGGTTAAGTGGCCCAAATTATGTGTGTCTATGTCAAAGTGTTCATAAACGTATGCAACAAATTGGGTCCAAGAAATATACCCTCGGTGTGAATTTTTACGCCATTGCCAAAATTGCTAGCATTTGAGATCCAAAGAAAGGACATCGACATGAAGTTTGATCAAATAATTAGTGATGCCATGAAAGGATAAATAATATTCCATTTGAGTGACCCAACTCGTGGGGTCCAAGACATCAAATTTATTCACCTCAACTTTGGTAAGATGCAGGTCATAAGTAAGGGGGTTGGAATGAAAGGTCGTGGACTGGGATGAGTCAGCACCCTCTTGATTTGAAGGTTGTTCAAAGGAAATAGGACCATGGGATTTACTAATAATTGTTATCAAATTGTCCATGACTACAAAGAGGGTTTCTACTTGAGTGAGTTGGGAATTCATGGTAGCAATAGTTGAAGTAAGGTCAGTGATATATTTCTGGGTTTGGCCATGGGCTTGGCCCGAGGAAGTGAGACGTCGGTCAAGATCTTGGTTGTGGGTTGTTGGGTCTATACGAAATGGATTATGAGAGAGTGGTATCATAGCGATCAGAGTGGAGAGAGGAATTTAGTGGGAGAAGTCCCAAATAAGGGTATCGGAGAGGGTGAGTGGGTCCACGAAAAAAGGCTTGTGAGAGAGTGGTATCATTGCGATCAGTGAAAAGAGACAGATCCAGTGAGATAGGTCCCAAATAAGGGTTTCTATGGGACCACTTATTCTCCTTTCTAAATAATATTGCACTGACAAAATTCCCAAATTCTTAATAGTTAAAAATGTTAGTTGATTTATAAGAAAAAATGTGTAGGAATTTCACATCTTGAATGTGGGAAGTAGGGTTGTACATGTCTTCCTTCTATGTTCACTAGGAGAAAGTGTTACCTATCGAAGGATGAGATTTCTCTTTTAACATGAATGATGATGCAAACCCGATCTAGGACCTACACATTGAGGAGCAGAAGCCACTCAACTTATCAGGAGAGGAGCGAACCAATCACTTACATATGTTAAGCATCTCAGTAGCCTTCCTTCTGAGCCTTGATCAAACTCATATTTATAGATATATTATACTAATATGACTGAAAAGGAGAAGTTGAGTTGATACGGGATGGGAGGATTGTCTCAATCTCCGAAACTGAAAGCACTCTCCCTTGCTTGATCACTAGCTAAAGCCTAAATTCATGGGAATGGTCATTATTTTGCAATGGATGTGCAAAATTTCCACTCTGCTTCTCATCTATTGCTATTTTGTTGCTATTATGTTATGTTCCGATAGAAAGGGTTAGCGTTTTGAGGGTTCCTACAGACAAGGGATTTCTCTGTGCCATATCTCTTTGATATATCAACGGGGTCCAACAATATTACTCAGCCCAATATCTCAGGGCTATAACTAAGGAGGCTCAATCGTACACTTAGTTGTACTACTTGATTATCTAGGTATGCGAGAGTAATCTTCTCTAGTGTTGTTATCAATGCCACTATAGCATTCAAGCAGTCGATTGGTTAATCTACAGCTAGTTCAGGAGACCTACGTGACTCCCTATATACCTAAGGATATGTGGGAGTGAACGGCCATGTATAGGTGTTGTCTAATGTAGTACTACTCGAAGGGGTACTAATAGGGGTTACACATGTTTCCAACTAGGTGAAACAATGTGTTTCGAGTAACCACATGAAACTAGGTGTATTTCCTGTCTGTATTCTTCCTCGGCCACAGTTTTACTCGTCGAACGACGGATCATTGTGCTTTAAAGATGTTGGCACACATCTCTAGCCTGAAGAAAAAAAATTACTAAAAATCTGCAGAGGAAAGTACTATGATACCACTTGTAAGGTACCAGAACCAAAGATGTAGAGTAGAAATACGATTTTTTTCACAATTGTTCGTGGAAACAACAAAAAACTAAGCACAATGACATAGTTGATCCATAAATGATACCTTTATTATCTTGAGAGAAAAGTTCACTTACCTCTTCAAGGGGGAAACCTCCAATAGAGTGGAGCTTAAGTACAAATGAGTTCAGGAAACAAGTTTTTCCATGCTTTCTGCCCCTATTTATAATATCTCTATCTCCTAGAGAACATTCTAGAAGAAGAACTTTCTAGAGGAAGAACCTTCTAGTAAGTCTTCTTACATTAGATGTGTTCACATTATTACTAATGACGACCTTTATTACTTATCAAAATATGTTATTCTATCTACTTGAGGGGCTAGGGAGGTTAGGACCCTAACATGCAAGAAGTTGTCAATTCAAGTGTGTCTGCTAAGGAGAAAGGTATGATAGTTAAGTTCGACATAGTCAATGCCTTCGGCAGTGTAAGGCACTCATTTTTGTATCGGGTTATGGATAGGTTTGGATTCAATTCTATGTTTATACAGTGGATTTGATCTTGTATTAGTTCACCTTGGATTGCACCCCTAGTTAATGGCCACCCCAGAGACCATTTTCGAAGAAACAAATGTCTACGACAAGGTTGTCCATTATCATCAATGATTTACCTTATAATCGCTTACTCCTTAATTTAGAAGTTGATGAACGAAAGGATTACAGAAAATTTGCATGGAATACGGGTCATTAAAGGTACAAAAAGTGTCAATCATTCACAATTTGCAGACAACACTTTATTGGTAGGTGGAGCTTCAACAACCATAGCTACAAGGTTCAAGAAAATTATAGACTTGTTCCTAGATGCATCTGGGGAGAAGTGAATGACATGAAATGCAAAATCTTTTGTTGAAATGTTAAACCGCAAAAAGAGAAAGTAATCTCACAAATTTTCCATTTCGATGTGGCAGAAAACTGGTCTTCCTTTCGGTATTTATGAATTCCAATCGCTCAATAATGCCTCAATGAAATATTGGAATTGCATTGTTGAGAATATCAAGAGTAAATTTGGATAGTGGGGTTCTCAATGGTCAAACCCAACAGTAAGGATTGTGCTCATTAAATCTATTTTTTCAGCGCTCCCACTATATCTTTGTTCGGCTTTGTTGGCTCCTCACCTAATAATGAATCAGATAGTAGGGGACATTGATAAGTTTCTTTGGAAGGGGTCTAAAGGCAATGAAATAAAATTCCACCCCATCAATTGGGCAATCGTAAGGAAATATATAGACAATGGAGGCTTGGGAATCAAAGATCCAACCATGATGAATGAAGCTATGGGTGTTGAGTTAGTGCGGAGACTGATATCGGATCAGCAAACTTGGTGAAAAAGGATCAACTGGAAAAAATGGTTCAACGAATCAAGACATAGGTGCATTGTGTTAGCACTAGGAGTCACCTTCAGATAGCATGGAAGGCAAGCCCAATACCCATCAAGTTATAAGTGAATGTAAGGGTGTTTAAAGGGTCAAATGGAAAAGGACTCAAATGATAATGTTCTAAATCAGATAACAGGGCTAGCATGCACCAACAATTAAGGTCTTGGCTAACTTCAATCAGTAGTTTGGGAGTAAGTATGAATAGAGGGAAGACTTGAATGAGAGAAGTGTAGGGGTTGTTGTAAACATCAGGTCCACAAAAGCCTAAGGAGGAAAATTTATTAACACAAGATCTTCTTGAACTGAGAAACTAAGGAAGATAAATAAACATCATGATAACATAATGATCAAACATCCATCATAACATCACCACAAACATTCATGTGAATCATTCAAAGCATGAACATTTAGAATCAGAAGCGAATAAGCTGAAAGAGAAGTCGATTTCTATTAGTCAAAAAGTCTTAAGTCCATTACATCACTAGATCATAGTTACTTCATCAAAATATTATAGTATAAGGGATCCTTGCTCAACCATTCGAACCTACTAAAGCAATTGATCTCTCTATTTATGACAAAAAGGGAGGCAACAGTTGGAGATACGAGTTGGCCTCCTTCCCTTGAAAAACTCTAAACATTTATTTTCTCTAACAACTTATCTAACCACCTATGCTATAAAACAGGAAAATGTTGGTGACTAATCCAACTAAACTTCAAACTTCATTCATTCCCTTTTGTTGTGCAGCTCCTTGTTTTCCATGTGTCTTTCAAAGCATGTGGTTGTCTTCATGATGCCAGCTGTTGTTTCTACAACCTTCTCCATCATCAATTTATCCAAAGTTGCTAGCTTGGTCCTCCTAGATCCCTGGTGTTTTTTGGCAGCTTCCTTGGGTAGCGCACTACAAGGGGAAAAGGTAGCGCCTGTAGATAGTGCCACTGTGTTGCATATGCGTGCAAAATTTTGTCCTCTGTAAAATATTCAATAGCGCTACTGTGCTACATATGCGTGCAAACTTTTGTCCTCTGTAAAATATTCGATAGCGTCTCTATGTTGCGTATGTGTACAGACTTTGCTCTCTATGAAATATTAGGTAGCACAGTTAGGTAGCTCCATTGTGTTGCGCCTGTATGGAAATTCTTTTCTCTGCCAAATATTAGGTAGTGACACTTATGTTGCGTCTATGTGCATAATTAGGTAGCATTGCCAAAACGCAGTGTCTTCCATCTTGAACATGTGAAAAACAATTGGTGGTATTTCATGATGACAAAATCATTTTAATTAGGTACATTGATCGTACAATAGGTAGTTTCCTTTACCACTGGGGAAGCTATCACTTAGAAAAAACCCAAAACTCTGATAGTTAACGCTTAGAAGCATGTCTAGATGGCAGAGGAAATATTTGAATTTAGTTAACCCTCCCAAAAAGGAACCATCCTCAAAAATGGGGCTTACCTTTTACCAGTTATTTTGTCATTTTGACACTTAACCTCACACTCTTTCTGGTAAAGAGAGGATCTTTAATTGACACAGCAGACTTCTTCTTCTTAGCATTGATAGGCTTCTTCAGTGTAGCAGTGCTCTCCTTAGTTGTTGGTTTGTCATCTTCAATGGTAGCTTCAACAAACACCTGTAAATTTCTTTGGGCTACCTCATCTTGAAAGTGTTTCAGCTCTTCCTTTAGCTTCCTATTCTGAGACTGAAAGCCTTTGTTTTTCCTGTAAAGATTCTTTAACTGTCTATGAAGGGGTTGGGCATTTCTTGTTGCAAACCTTGCCAAGTCAAGGGTGTGACTGTAGCCATCCATGAGCTCTTTCATCTGAGCCAAGTTGACCTTATCTTCTGCTTTAAGACGAGCTATTTATTTTCTTGCATCTCTAAGTTGCTTGATAAGTCTTTTGTAGGTCTGATTGTCAGGAGGAACAGTGGGATGTACAGTCTCACTAGGATTTTTCTTGGACTCCTCTTCCTCCTGCATGGGAAATGTCTTTTCTACCTCATCAGGTTCCTTGATGGCTTTACTTTTATTCTTCTTTCTCATCATAGGGGTTTCATCTTTTCTTTCAACAGGCTTCTCAATGCCTTTCTCATAGGTTTCATCTTTTCTCTCCAGAGGTCTTTTAGTACCTTTACCTTTCTATACAAGGGCTTCTTGTTTTTCTTTCACGGGATTTTCAATTCTTTTTCCCTTCTTCTTTTGAATAGGGGCTTCTGGTAAGGACTTCTCTTTGAAAACCTCCTTAGGAATTGATGACCTTGTGAAAGGGATTTTACATTTAATTTTGACTGTTGCAGGAGAAGAGGGAAAGAGAAGCTTCTTCCCTTTATTGGATGCATGTTTGGTAGAAGAATGCACCCTTTCTAACCCTGGTGGAGGGGGTGGTGAAAAATATCTATGTGGAGAAGGACAAAATTCTTCCTCGGCCTCTGTGACCTGTTTGTTGATCTCTGAAACTTGAGCAGGGAATCTTCCCTTTCTCTTCCTGTTGGTCCCTGCTTTAGTTGCACTGGTGGGTGACAAAGGACTTGCCCTCTGTGATTGAGGAGTTGGTGCTAGATCCAACTTGAAATGAGAGGTAACAACAAAATGCTCCATTGAAATCTCTTTCTTACCCAATTCCTCAGAGACTAGCATTATGATTAATCCAGAGT
>ML825252.1:71958-84506 GCA_009831015.1 Picea engelmannii | reverse complement strand
TTAAATTAAAAAAAAAAAAAGAGTTACGTACACAAAAAGGGATAAGATATTAATTCAAAGGGGTAAGACATTAAATATAGGATAAAATAATAAATAAAGGGGATAAGGGGCATTAACGATGAAAGGATAAGATAAGGTAATAGATGGGTAGGTAGGGAAGTAAATGAGGGGGAAGTCGGTGAAGGAGGAATATGGAGGGGAAGGAGGTTTACGGGAGGATCATTCTATGGGAGATGGGGGATTTATTTTGGGGGCTCTCTTGGATTTGCAGAGATGAGTTGAGTTTTGGAGTCAGATTGGATCAGTACAGGCACCGGTTTGCTGGAGGTTTTGGGCACGGGGGATAGGATATCCATATGATATCCTGGAGCTATGTAGTTGTCCTAGTTGGTAGGGAGGATAGTAGGTTTGGGCAGTGTTGGTCAATGCATCAAGCAGCAGGAAGGAAGGCAACAGCAAGGCGAATTAGCATCAAAACCAGGTAATTTAAATTGTGTATTTGTTTTAATTTTGCTATAAAATTTTATTATTGTTGATAAATCTATATGCGAATGTGCTCAATTAAAGAAATTTTTGAATTTTACTAATTTGCTCAATATAGAGGAATTATTGAATTTTACTGTTATGTTGTAGAATTAATTGAGGTTAATTAAATTGGCCACTACAAATGGTATCAGAGCTTTTGTTTGAAATATGGGCCTGAGGGCCAAAACTCCAAGCTCAAATTCCCCTCCGCCTAACCTACAAACCAAAAGCACTATTATTTTTTTATTTTTTTTAACTGTAACGGTTATGGATTTTATTTATTTAAAAGAGATAGGAGGGGTCTTTGCCTAGGCAGCCCCATTTACAAAGAAGATAGTCGGCGTTTTCATCTTCAGTGTTACAATTTTTTCAAGGAATTTGATAGCCGTTATCATCATTGATAAGAATCTGCCCTTTCGTGAGGATACATCCTTTGTTTTCCATCTGGTCCACTTCTCCATTCATATTTCGAAGGATATGGTAGAACTTGTAGGAGGTGAATTCGTGTAGAAGTCTTTTCAATCTGCCCAGAATTTTATTGAGGCTAGCATTGTTGAAGAGGTCTTCCGTATTTAATTTTTTTATAAGAAGCTCTGAGTCTCCAAAGACTTGAAGGTCTTTATATCCCTTTTCTCTTGCGATTAGGCAAGCTTTGAGAAGGCCAAGAATCTCTGCCTGGTTGTTGGTCTTATGACCTAAACCCCAGCAGAAGCAATCTCTTAAGCTCCCATCCGAAGAGTAAATGACCCCTCCAGCGCCTGCGTTCCCGGGATTTCCTTTGGAGGCCTCGTCAAAAAAAATTGTGGTGAGGTTTTTGGATTTCCACCAGTTAGCGAAGCTATCCTCGGTATCTCTTATTCTCCACTCCGGATTTGCTGTGTGAGGAGTGAGGAGGAGCTTGCGAGGAGAGGCCTTTAGCGGTCCGAGCCATCTCCTTTCTTCAGGACGGAGCAATGGATCTTCGGTGAAGTACTGATGTTGGGTTGTTTCCAAGAGGAGGGCTTTAGCTTTGACTGCAACCTGAAGAGAGGAACGAGTATTTCCATTAAAGATTTGATCGTTGCGAGCCAACCATAGCTGCCAGCAAACGAATTTGGGGACTGCTGTCCAAATTTTCCACCAGAAGGATTTGTTGGGAATGCTGTGAGGATAGATATTGTTCCAAGAGGCGAACAATGCAACAATTGTGCTCTGCGGGAAAACTGGAATCTGCAGGTCTAGAAGAGAGAGTCTCCATGCTTCCTTGGCGAATTCGCACTCCAGGAATAAGTGTTGGGTTGTTTCAAGATTGCTTCGGCAAAGCTCGCACCTATGAGGCCCTGCAATATTCCTTTTTTCTAGATTGTCTCCTGTAAGTAATTTATTTTTCACCAGCGTCCAGAAGAAAAAATTCACTTTGGGGAGAGCTAAGTTGTCCCAAACTAACTTCCAGAAGGCGGGAGGGTGGCTACTGTCCTTTGAATGTTGAAGAGATTTGTATCCAGCTGCTGTTGTATAAGTGCTTGATTGTCCCCAGGCCCAGCTGTCCCTCATCTGGCGATTTTCAGGGGTGCATCCTTCCAACAATTCAACCAGGATATTTTTTTGAGATGTTAGCCGATCTGGAATGCCATTAAGGTCCCAACCGGCCCATTCTCCCCGGCTGTCCCACTTCGAGAGATCACAGAGTCTGATTTTGCCTGCGCGAGTTAGCCATTCTCTGATGTCGGCTATGTCTTGATTCGCCTCCAATGGTTCGTTTCCCATTATGTTGTCCTACCACAGGTAAATGCGCCTACCATTTCCCGGCACTTTGTACAGAAATTTGTTAAAAAACGTGCTACTCTTGCAGCATAGTTTCCAAATTTGCGTGCTATTGTCTGTGGGGTCGAATTGCAGCTTTCGATAGGACAAGTTTCGAGCATATTTGGACAGGAGCGTGGTGCTGGTCGGATGTTTGGGCGCGCATGCCATTTGCCACAATAATTTGCCTCCCATCGCTAAATTTACAAGGGAAGGATCTCGGATTTGGAGTCCCCCCTCTACTGTCGGGCGCCGGACCAATTCCCAATTTGCTAAATGCATTTTGTTTTCATTTCCTTTCCCACCTTGCCAAAGAAAATCTCTTAAAATTTTTGAAATCTGATCCATAACGTTTCTGGGTGCAAATAAGAATGCAGATTGATAAATTGGGAGCGCGGCCAACTGTGACTTAATTAGAATGAGTTTTCCTGCGTTGGTTAACCAATATCCGCCCAGAGCTGCAATCTTTGACTTGATTTTGCAAATGATGTCCGTCCAGAGCGACCTTCTGTTGACTCCATTTGTTATGGGGAGACCGAGATATTTTATCAGGTCCCAACTGGCATATCCTCTGAATCCCAGGATGTTCATGATATTATTGAGCTCTTGTTGACATGTGTTCCAACTAAAGATTTCACTCTTTCTCTCATTGATAAGGGCGTCAGAGACTCTGCAGTAGATTTTTAGGACCAGATCAAAAGCTTTGGCTATTATGAGGGACGCACCTCCGAGGAGCAGTGAGTCATCTGCAAAGAGTTCATGATTCAGAGGAACGGCATCTGTGGAGGATTTTAGACCAGGAAGAGAGCCATATATTCTTTCCGCTGAGAGTTTTCTGCTAAGAGTATCAGCCATTAAGATATACAGGAAGGGAGAGAGGGGGCAGCCCTGCCTGATGCCTCTCCGAGCTTGGAAAAAATTAGTGGGTCGGCCATTGACAAGGGGAGCTATCCAAGGGTTATCGATGCAGGCATTTATAAGCTGAACAAAACGAGGCGAGAAGCCAAAGGAAAGGAGGACCTTGATGAGGAAAGAACGATTGACTCTATCAAATGCGTTTGCCATATCTAATTTAATCAACATACCTTTTTCTTTTCGCTTTTTGCTGGAATGTAGTATCTCCTGAACTTGAATGACATTGTCAAGAATGTTTCTGCCTTCCACAAATCCTCCTTGAGGACTGGAGATCAGCCTCTTGAGCATAGGCTTGATCCTGCTTGTTAACAATTTGGCCAAAATTTTATAGGATGCGTTACAGAGTGAAATGGGTCGGAATCTGGCAAAAGTTTCTGGGTTGGATTCCTTGGGAATTAATGCTAGATAAGTGGAGTTGATTCCTCCACCAATCTTGGCTTTTCTCATGAACCCTTTTATCATTTTTTGCAGGTCTCTTTTGATTATGTTCCAGCAGGCTTTATAGAAATGTATCGTGAATCCGTCTGGGCCTGGAGCCTTATCTGAGCCCATGGACCAGATGACTTTGATAATTTCCTCCTCTGTTACCTCGCTGGTGAGGGCAGCATTGTCTTCCAGTCTGACTAGGTGAGGAATATTGGCGAGGAATTCTGCAATTTCTCCTTCGGTGGCCTGGGTTCCTTGACTAAACAGGTTTCTGAAGTGACTATCCGCTGCAGCTTTGATTTGGGTGAAGCCTTTGCTGACATGACCCTCTGCTGTCTTTATTTCTGAGATGTGATTCCTTGACAGTCGGGCTCTATATTTTCTGTGGAAGAAGGAGGTGTTCTGATCTCCTGCCTTTAACCACAGACTCCTAGACTTGATTCTCCAGTATTCTTCCTCATTTCGGAGGGATCGGTAAGTTGCGGATTGGACTTTTATTTCTTGTTCCAAGAGTTCCGTTGTAATCTCTTTGCTTTCCATTTTTGTTTGCAAGGTTTCCAGAGAGTTCACTGCTTCTTTCATTGTGTTGATTGGAGTAGGGGATGGGTTCTTTATCCATTGCTTCAGAGCTTGTTTTGTGGCCTTCAATTTTTGTTCCCACACGAAGCTTGAGGATCCTGAGAATGATTTGGCCCAGGCTTCTTTTACAGTTTCGTAAAATCCTTCTCTCTCTATCCATAAGGGGCTGAAACGGAAAGGTAGGGGCCCTAGATCTTCTTCCTCCTCGAGGAGTAGCTGGATCGGCTTGTGGTCAGAAGTCAACTTGGGCAAAATTTTTGTTTTGATTATCTTTTTGTCCATAATGAGGGAGCCTTGGACCAAAAATCTGTCCAACCAAGCAGAAATATGCTATGTCCCAGTTCTATTGTTTGACCAAGTGTAGAGGCCACGTATGGGACTGAAGTCTAAAATGTCCCATTGTTGTTGAATTTCTTCCACAAAGGCCAGCATCGGGTCTCTACTATTGGAGCCACCCCTTTTCTCTTTTGAATTCAAGACTATATTGAGGTCGCCTGCTAGAATAATGTTGCTTGGATTGTGCTGATCTAAAAATGCTGAGAGAGAGGCCCAACATTCTCTTTTTTCGGAATACATGATAGGGACATAAAGATTAAAGAGTGAGAAAGTCAACTTACTTGCACAATGTGTCAACTCCGTGAAGATCCAATGTTGGGTTTCATGAGATTTGTTAAGCAAAAAGGCATCTTTTGTCCAAAGAGTTGCCAGCCCTCCGGAAGATCCCCTTGAACTTACTGCTTTTCCAGCACTCTTCTTCCACTTTGTTTTGTTGATGTCTAGAAGCATTCGGTCTTCTATATTTGTCTCTTGGAGCATGAGGATGTCTGAAGGTTCTATTTTCTGGAGGTCCTTGACTGCTTCAGCTTTGGAGGCGTTCCCTAGTCCTCTGCAATTCCAAGAGGTGAGCTTCATGGTTTACTTAGGAGGAGGGAGAAGGGCCTCCCTTTGAAGGCCTTGATCTGGTATTTCGGCCAATGGACATTTCTATGGTAGATTGGCTTCCTTGTACTTTGAGTCTCTCTGCTTCCTCTTCCCTTAATTCTTTGCGGGATTTCCTGCCTGCTCTTTTGGAGGGTCGTTCAAAGATTTCATCCTCTGAAGAACCCGCGCTGTCAGCTTGTTTTTTCTTTGTTACTTCAGCATAAGTAGGATTGGAGGGGTTGTCTTGTGTAACCTCTATATGTGTAGTTGCTACCCCTTCCTTGTTGGGTGGAGGGGCTTCTATTTGAACCTGCTTTTCCCGAGTCTCTCCTGCTGAGATGTTCTGTGTGTTTTCTAGTTCCTTCGGTGCTGCGTCCTTTTCTTGATTGCTCTTACAACTGCCTGGGGCTCCTGCAGTTTGCCTTTTTCCGTTTCCCTTTTTTTGATGGGTGTTCTTTTGTACTACTATCCATTGATCCTCTTTTGTATTGTCTGATTGCTCCTATGCTTTTTTCTTGCAGTGCTTTGCGAAGTGGCCATGACCATGGCAGTGTCTGCATTTGAAAGGAAGCTGCTCATAATCCAGTTCCTGGATATGAGTCCACCTAGCAACGGTGATCTTGATTGCTTTAGGCAGGCCTTCTTCTAGATCGACTTCGACGCAGATTCGAGCGCATGAGAATTGATCTTTCCTTGCTGCTTGATCTATGTATTTCCCGAGCACATTGCCGATGATTTGGAAGGTTTTTTGGTTCCAGCAGTGAAGGGGAAGGTGAGGGAGATGCACCCACACCGGAACAACAGAAGGTACATCCTGAGAGGGATCAAAGTCGGGATACCATTTGTTTAAGTACAGACCTTGAGGACCCATGAAATAAGGGTCGTTTCTGAAGATTAGGCTTCTGTCATCCAGGCTTTCGAAGACGAATATGAAGAACCCCTTGCCCACAAAATAACTCTTGACTCATTCTTTAATCAAGGGTGACCAGTTTCTTTGTGTCCAATCCTCTACCGATTTTGGGGACGGCCAAAGGCCCGTGAACTGGCCTATTAGCCCTCTCTCGGCGAGATTCAGGGCAGCTTTGCATGTCTCTTCTTCAGGGAGAGTTACTGTAGGTATCGAGTCTAATTTCTTAACGAACTTCTACTGGCTAGCCGTGAGGGGGCGCTTTGTGGATGCTGCAATCAAATCTTTGAATGCAGAGATCTCCGGAGGAGGGGCAGAACCCCCGCTGGATTCCATTGGAGAGGCTCTGCTGCATCCTACATCCGCGGGGATGCTCAGATTTGCTCCCAATAAACCAAAAGCTCCGATCTGGTTTGACAGTCTTCGTCTGAGGGCTTCTGAAGCAGCGAGAAAGACGATGGCCTGCGGCCAGGGGCGCAGAGCAGAGCCGTCGGCTAGGTCTTCAGCAGCGAGAGGGCTTGATGCTTAATACAAAAGCACTATTATTTTGATTATATATAAACAAATTTAAATATATATAAACAACACGAATTGAAAATGTAAAAAAAAAAACAAATTTACCAAAGCAAAACAAGGGAAATATCAGATAATGGAGTGCACCCAATTGAATCTACCTGTAATACTATATGTCTTGGATATAGATGAAGTAATAATGCTTCTCTCCAGCATGCCAGGAAGGGAAGCCAAACTGATGTGTACTATTAAACCAAATGTTATATGCTCATAAACCTATAACAATTTACACATTAGATAAGTTATAACCATATTAAAATAAGTTTGCATTACTAGCACTATAGGTTGCATTTAAATATGTAGTGCATGTGTGTGATTGAGGTGACTCCACGGGGAAAGACTCCAAAAAATGGATTATAGCCCTAAGTAGTTAGTTATATCAGTCTCATACTTAGGTATAAATAGAAATACAATTTGGTCAGAGAAAATGTCATACTTCATCAGTTATTGCAATACAATTCATCATGCAGCATAGTTCTGCAATAACCGTGAGCTCATCTTTGTTGAAAACCTTTCCTGTTGGATTGTGGGGACTGTTGCAACCTATATTAGTCAAAGTGTAGAGATTGAACGTGTGTTGTACCAATGCTTGCGAAATATGTTATTCAAAGGATCTAATGACAGATAAGAAATGCACAGGATCTAATGACAAATAAGAGGGAAATAATGACAGAGCAACTTCCGCAACTAAATTATTGTTTGTGATCCAGTGGTCAAATCAAAGAATTTTAGTGCTCAAACCCAGGGTCAACCACCCCTCCTTGGCCCAAAGATATGTTGTTGCGTTAATGTGGCCTACAGAGTTGACTTACGCGTCCAAGACCGGACACTAGTCATAACGACTTGACAGCGTGGATAAGGTGCAAGTCCGGGTTGAATTTGATGAAATCGGTGGAAGTCCTAGTGACCTTGATGGACTAGGGATAAGGTGTTGGAGAGGTGAAAGTATTGGGTGAATTTGACATTATGGATAACCTTCCTCCCTTGCATCTAATCCAAAGGTAAAAGCCCTATTTTAAAAAAAAAAAAAAATTAACAAGATAAAAAAAAAAAAGGGATTAAATTACTTGTCTAAATTCAATTCTTGTTGGGAAGGGAACCCATTATCCAACAAATAGATTTAACCAGATGAAAAAAAAAAACTGGATTAAATTACTCGTATGAATTCAATTATGGTTACGAAGGAAACCCATTATCCATTCAAATCAAATCTGTTAATTTGAATAAAGAGAAGGGGTTTTAGCACTGTGCATACCTGAAAGAAACATGAGGAATCCTATCACCAGGAAGCCAGAGGCTTAAGATTTACCGCCGCCCATGTGACCAGTGAAGAGGAAATAGGAGACGAGTGAAAGTAATGAACCGAAGGAGAGCAGAAAGAGGGCAAGGGCAACAGATTTCCATGGAATTCTCTGTTTGGGCTCGTAGTGGAAGCGAGGATCGTCATAATTATAACGATCCTCTTCTTCTTCGTATCAATCTGATGGTGATGGTCCGAATGTTCGCCTCCTCTGTTGCTGATAATATTGGTTATCTTCTTTGGGCAATGCAGAATAACGTACATGGGGTTTGTCGCCCATCTCCAGCCTGTTTCCTGCAAAAACAAAAACTTTGAACGCAAAATGTACAGACGGTTAATTTTCTCGACATCCAATTAACTCTGATTATAGTATATGAGTTAAGGGCAGGCTTTTGATTTGGATGGAGACTCAATAAATATCAAGACGAAATGTTGCGATGAGAATATGGTACGGTTTCCAAATTTGAGAAATAAACACTAAGAACCAAACCTGAGCTGAGAACTACGATAACCAAAACTTTTTGCGGATCATCAATCCATCACCGCGGCCCTCTTGGTCTAAAGTGTTGTACATTACTTCTATCCACATAGTAGAATCGCCCATGCCCGGGGTCGATCCTCGCGGCTTTCATCAGATGCTTCAGAGCATATGATGGACACCAATCTAGTGTGGGCTATGGAGGAAGTAAAACATACAGTTCTCTTGGGGGCAGTGAAGCTGCTGGAACATATTCAAGCTATGCCAATGATTATTTGTCCAGTGGGGCTGATATTGGCGGTGGTTCTTATTCATCTCTGTATTCAAGCCGCAGTATGGGTAGTGGATACTTACCTGGCAGTGGCTCGGGATTTTATTACTAAATTGTGAGGCTTTGAAGGACTGTCTTGATCGCTAACAACCAGACCAACACCAGCGCCAAGAGCGGAGGAAAGAGGCGAGAGGCGGCAGAGGAAAGAGGCGGAAGTGAAGGAGCGTTAGGTTTAAGGAAGAGCTTAGGTTTTTCGGTACTGAGAGCCGAGGCCGGGCACATGGGCCTCATGCCAGAAGCCCGACCATAAAGGCTGCCAGCGAATGCCACGGATATTTTTTTATATATATTAATGTTTAGTTCTAATAATTGATTCAAAAGTATTAATACGCCTTTTGAATAATTTAAATTATCATTTTTTTTATATATATTAATTTTTTTTTTGTTTTAATAAATTATTTAAAAGTATTAATACTATTACGTAAATTTAAATTATTTAAATTAAATTAATTACCTTATATTAAATTAAATTAAAACTCATAATTATTTAAATTATTTAAATTTAATAATATATGCTAAGCTTAATATGATAAAAAAAAAAAAATTAAATTGACTCCATGGGTTTTGAACCCGCGACCACCCACTACCTAAGCCTTAAGGAACAACCAAACACCAACGCACCATGTATGTGCCTAAAAAAAAAAAATGTATGTGTGTTGATTAAGGCGATTGAAGCTTAGGATTAAGTTTAGTCTAGATTATTAGTTTTTTTTTAATAAACTAGCACAGCCGCAAAGTGGCTAGCAGCTAGTTAACGCCGAAAGGTACATAGCGTTGGTGAACGTCGAAACGTGGCTGGCAGTTGCGGACAATTATTTAGATGCCATGGTTTAATCCTATTTAATCATTTAAACGTGGTAATTATATATCCTTACAGCAAATTTTTTTTAATGTGATTAGGTAAATGTTAAAAAGTTAACATGTTAACAAATGCCTTGATAAATGCAAGAAAGTTATGAACAATAAATCGAACCCATTGATTTTGGAGGACGACTAAGAATATGCCAGCATCTTCAATGCATAGCCATCAGATAAGGGTTTAAGGTTAAATAAGATTAAATAAGATTAAAAGATCATTAATTGTGCCCATTGTCAATAGGTGTATGCCTTTCGGCGTAAATTAATAAACATAAGGTCGGAAGTCACTTTAATCAAGTTGTAAGCGAAAAGTTAAAAGGGCTTAGACTAAGAAAAGCGAGAAGGAGGCGGCATATGCACTAGGAGAGTAAGCATAGGAATTGGCGAGTATGGCGCAAGGCTAGCGTAGCTGCAGGGCAAGGGAACCAATAGTTCTTTTCGTAGGGGTGAAGAAACCAAGCTTAGACGCTTAATCCTAACCCTAACCTAGCCAATCCCCTAATGGAGTAATGTCTGTTTATAGACAAGTAAAGAAAACTTACGCCTAACCCTGTTTCTAAGTTTAAGTAGCACCAATTTGAAACGTCCTTGAACTCACCCTGAAAACTTTGGGGTGATGCAGGTTAAAGCATACAAGATGGTCAGGACTCGAAGGAGTCGAGGTAGGGGAGCGTCGTCGCAATCTCCACCAACACTGCCAACGCCACCACCACCATCGCCCGAACTAGCCCTCATACTGCGCTCGTTGGAAGCCATTAACTAGACTTTAAAGGGACGACAACCGGCAGGGACTGAAGTGGAACCCCCACCGTCTGGAACGGGTAATCCAGAAGCGTCAAGGGATTCAGGGGGAGGACCTCCACCTGAAGACATCACGCGAGAATTGAAAAAGATCAAACTTCTGGAGTTTGATGGGGGTCGCGCCAGTGAATGCGCGGAAGCATGGTTGGAAGGCATGACAAGGTGTTTTGCCTTAAGGGACTATGCGTCCAACTCAAAGGCAAAGATCGCCATTTTTCAGTTAAGAGACAGTGCCTTGAACTGGTGGGGCAACCTGGAAAGACAACTGCACCTTACCCCAGACACAGTATCTTGGGAACTTTTCGAGGAGAGGTTCTGAAGAAATATCTACCAGCATACTACGAGGAACAACAGGTACGGGTATTTCATGCCTTAGTACAGGGAAACAGAACTGCAAAAGAATATGAGATCAGGTTTATGGAATTGGTCAAATATGTTTCGTATATGGACAATGACCAACGACAGGCAGAGCGCTTTGTATATGGATTGAACCCTAAGATAAGAGCTATGGTGTGGATGTGGAAACCGTCTTCAGTAGCAGAAGCGGTGGAAAATGCGTGTTATGTGGAAGAACATATGAACTTGACCAGGGGTACAAGACCGACATTTCCGCATCGCACGGGATTCGTAGGGAAGGCCCCGAGGACATTTCCTAGGGGAGGGGGCTCAAGGCCACCACCATATGGTAACAGAGTCGCGCCAAGGACAGTAGCTGCAAGGATTTCAATGGCAGCGAGTGCAGCATCTCGTTCATCACCAATGGTGCAAACAGGTCTACGACCATCTCAGGGAACAGTGAGTAGGGGTAGGGGTTTCAGGGGAAGGAACTCATTTCAGAGACAGTCACATAATAGTGCACAGGTTCAATCTCGTGTTACCTATTGGGGGTGCGGAGGACCCCATTACCAGCGTGACTGCCTAGAGTTACAATCAGGGTTTGTGCATAGAGAAGGAAAGGCACCGATGGGGAGAGCAAGTAGCAGCCACCAGATTTACGCAGCGGTTAATAATCGCAAGGTTGAACATCAATCCACGGTGGTGGAGTCATCGGGTACACTAAATCATATCAATGTTAAGATTTTGTTTGATTCTGGTGCGACAGATAGTTTCATTTCACCATCTTCATTAGAAAAGAGTGGGTTGGCAGCCTACAAGCACGATGACTTTAAACAAGTCGAGATGGCTTCGGGGGAAAAGCAAGCAGTAGGACCTAGTGTTGATAATTGTATAGTAGACCTGGGAGTGTGTACTACCGGGTTGAAGGTATACGTCACTGCTCTCGGGGCATATGACCTAATCATTGGAATGGATTGGTTAGCAGCTCATCGAGCTTTGGTAGATTGTTTCGCAAAGAGGGTGCTTTGTGTCGATGATGAAGGAAGACCAGTAGAGATCCAGGGTGTACAGAGAAAAGTGTCATTACGCTTTATATCAATTATGAAGGTTAAGCGATGCTTGAGGCAAGGGTGTCGACTTTATGTAGTGGAAGTAGTGAATGAAAAGAAGGGACCCTCATTGGATTAGTACACGGTATTGTCAGAATTTCAGGATGTTTTTTCGAACGAGTTACCAGGGTTACCTCCTGAAAGGGAGCTTGATTTTACTATAGAGCTAAAACCTGGTGCAGAACCAATCTCCAAGACTCTGTATCGGATGACAGCGCCGGAACTTTGTGAATTGCAAATGCAGTTGAAAGAGTTACTGGACTTAGGGCTAATAAGACCCAGTGTCTCACCCTGGGGCGCGCCAGTAATTTTTGTAAAGAAGAAGGACGGATCCTTACGACTGTGTATAGACTACAGGGACTTGAACCGTGCTACAGTGAAAAATAGGTACCTGATGCCGCGAATAGATGACCTCTTCGATCAGATGAAAGGAGAAGCGATATTCTCAAAAATTGATTTGCGATCAGGGTATCATCAGTTAAGGATTAAGGAAGGTGATATCCCAAAAACTGCCTTTCGAACTCGGTTTGGACATTACGATTTTGTTGTAGTACCTTTCGGATTGACCAATGCGCCAGCAGTATTCATGAGCCTCATGAACGGCGTATTCCGGAAGTACTTAGACCGTTTTGTACAAGTCTTTTTAGATGGCATCCTCATCTATTCCAAGAATGAAAGAGAACATGAGGAACACTTGCGAATAGTGT
>ML825252.1:57675-67802 GCA_009831015.1 Picea engelmannii | reverse complement strand
ATTAAATATAGGATAAAATAATAAATAAAGGGGATAAGGGGCATTAACGACGAAAGGATAAGATAAGGTAATAAATGGGTAGGTAGGGAAGTAAATGAGGGGGAAGTCGGTGAAGGAGGAATATGGAGGGGAAGGAGGTTTACGGGAGGATCATTCTACGGGAGATGGGGGATTGATTTTGGGGGCTCTCTTGGATTTGCAGAGAGGAGTTGAGTTTTGGAGTCAGATTGGATCAGTACAGGCACCGATTTGCTGGAGGTTTTTGGCACGGGGACCAGGATATCCATATGATATCCTGGAGCTAGGTAGTTGTCCTAGTTGGTAGGGAGGATAGTAGGTTTGGGCAGTGTTGGTCAGTGCATCAAGCAGCAGGAAGGAAGGCAACAACAAGGCGAATTAGCATCAGAACCAGGTAATTTAAATTGTGTATTTGTTTTAATTTTGCTATAAAATTTTATTATTGTTGATAAATCTATATGCGAATGTGCTGCGAATGTGCTCAATTAAAGAATTTTTTTAATTTTACTAATTTGCTCAATATAGAGGAATTATTGAATTTTATTGTTATGTTGTAGAATTAATTGAGGTTAATTAAATTGGCCACTACAGAAAATGCTAGAACCCACATCTTTAGATTTGACTTGTATCTTGTCTAACATCGTACCTAAACTCCTCAACAAGTAATAGGGAATATTCATCTCAACCTTACCAGTAAAATGTAGCAACAACCTTATATGGTACTGGTACAATGTGTTAAGTCTCCCTTCACAAGTAAAATATCTTTGTATGATCTTCAATAATCTGTCAAATTGTTCCATCAACTAACTCCTTGGCATACTTTTGGACAAATCAATGGCTTGATATTCAAGTTTAAAAAGATCTTTTTCATAGGCTAAACTCAAAGCCATGGCTTTGAACCACTTTTCACTTGTAATGGGGATCCCTGTTGCAGCTAAGATAGAGGCTCCAGTCACCTCAAACTCCAAATCACCAACCTTGGTTTTCCTTCCATCAAATTGTAATGCATTGTATTGGCTATTTATATTAAGGAAGTTTTGTTGGGTTTTCTTCCCCTAGAGGGTTTCCCAGGATAAATGTTGTGTCTCTTGTGATTGTGTATTTCTCAGTGATCTTGGATTATGTTATTGTTATCTAATGAAATGAAAACATCTATAATAATGGCTTAAACATTAACATGGTATCAGAGCCAAGCTGAAGGAAGCATTTTTCACAAGTGAAAAACGTCACTGTTACCGTACATGAAAATTAGGGCTTTTTATTGGTGAAGTTTTTCAGCCCCGAAACCATCTAGAAAAGTGTGCCCTCCCCTAAGGATCACTTTGGCACTCTCAGCGCACCTTTTCAGTGGCTAGATCTCCCGAAAAGTGAAACCCTAGTTTCACAAAGTACCAGAAGTACCAGAAAACCAGGGTACTAGAAGTACCAGAGTACAAGAGGTACCAGAAAACCAGAAGCACCAGTCCAGAAATACGCAGATCAAGTTTGGAGGAGAAAAAGTTGGATTTTCTCAGATCCAAACACACCAGGCTACTCGCCTTAGCCAAGCGCACCTCCTGGTAAATTCATTTTTTTATTTTGAGCACTTTCATTTTTCAGTCATTTTCCTAGCTCCAGGTAAAGATGTCTGCAAGCATTAAGCTTGTTGACAAGTTAGAAGGAGTGGAAAACTTTTGTGCCTGGAAGTATAGGATTGGCCTCATTCTTGAAGAGAATGACCTAGCAATATTCGTCAAAGACGAAGTACCGGAACTCGACGATGCTGTAGAAAAGGCAAAGCATCAAAAGGACACAATAAGGGCCAAAAGAATCATTGTAGATTCAATCAAAGACCATTTGATTCCTTATGTGTCATCTAAGAAGACCCCGAAAGAAATGTTTGATTCCTTGACCAAACTATATGAAGGAAAGAACATAAACCGGAAGATGAATCTTAGAACTCAACTGAAGAATACAAGGATGCAAAAAGGAGAAATGATTCAGGAATACTTCTCCAGAATCTCAGAATTCAAAGAACAACTAGAAGCTATTGGAGATACCATAGGCGAAGACGAACTCATAATGACGGCCCTAAATGGTCTCACAAGACCTTGGGATGCTTTCATCCAAATGATATGTGCCAGAAAGGAGAAACTGAAGTTTGACAGTCAATGGGAAGAATGCATCCAAGAAGAAACAAGAGCAATGAATCGGGAAGCGTTACTAGCAAGGGATGATGATCAAGCCCTAGCTACTCACACCAAAGGAGGAAGGAAGAAACCCTACTTCCATAAGGAGACTCATAAAGAGCCTCAACAATCAAATAAATTCAATCATAAAGAATCTCATCCAAGGAGATTTCAGAAGAAAGGACAACGAAAGGAAAGAGACTACTTATATGTACAATGCTATCATTGTGACAAGATGGGACACATTGCGAAGTTTTTTCCAGCCAGACGAGAAGAATACAAGAGAAACCAAAAGAGGCTCCATGCCCATGTAATCGAAGATGAAGAGTCACCCGCAAAGATTATAAGAGAGGAGATCAAAGACCATGCGTTGATCTCGGCCCTCTCAGGATCTGTAACACCTGGAGAGGACACTTGGATCATTGATAGTGGTGCATCCAAGCACATGACAGGACAAAGAAACATTCTCTCTTGTAACTCATAGAAGAAGTTTTCTCAGAAAGTGACACTTGGAGATGATTACCAATATCCCATCAAGGGAGTGGGAGAATCAAACCATAAACTGAATTCAGGGAATTCACTAAAAATGAAGGACGTACTATATGTACAAGGCTTGAAGAAGAACCTACTCTCCATTTCAACCTTAGAAAAGAAAGGCTTCATAGTTTCCTTTATAGATGGAGAAGTTCTTATGTGGGCTAAGGGAGAAACTTTAAATGAAGCAATCATCATTGGTAATGAAGAAAATGGCTTGTATAAATTAAAGGGTCACTCAGAGGCTGCTATGACCCACGCCATTGAGAACTCATGTGAACTTTGGCATAGAATATTAGCCCACATCAACTACAAGGCGCTACCATACATATGCAAAGCGATCACAGGTTTACCAGAACTCAAAGGTGACCATAAAGGCGTATGCAATGGATGTGCACAAGGGAAGAATATCAAGAACCCTTTTCTGAAGAGGGATAGCAAGACAGAAGGAGTCCTAGAACTCATCCATTCAGATGTGTGTGGCCCAATGCCATCATCCTCCATTAGCGGGTATGTATATTATGTATCATTCATTGATGATTACTCTCATAAAACCTGGATATATTTCTTGAAAACTAAAGATGAAGTGTTCAGTAAGTTCAAGGAATTAAAAGCCTTGATAGAGAACCTTTCTGAAAGAAAGATCAAGATACTTAGGTCAGATAATGGAGGAGAATATACCTCAAAAGAGTTTGTGAACTTCTGCAAAGATGTTGGAATCAAGAGGGAACTCACTACTCCCTATAATCCCCAACAAAACAGTGTAGTTGAATGAAAGAACAGAACCATACTGGAAGTTGTGAAGACTATGATCCATGATCAAGATATTCCTATGTGCTTATGGGCAGAAGCAGCAATGGCAGTTGTTTATGTGCAGAACCGATTGTCCCGTAGTGCACTTGGGCTCAAGACACTAGAAGAGATGTTCACCGGAAAGAAGCCAGAGGTAAGCCATCTCAAAATATTTGGTTGTCCAGTGTTTATTCATATACCTAAAGAAAAGAGAAATAAGTTGAACCCTTCAGGAAAGAAGGGAATATTTGTGGGATACTGTGAGGTCTCCAACGCTTTCAGAATATATATACCAGGTCAACATCACATTGAGATCAGCAGGGATGTGACCTTTGATGAAGATGCAGCGCTCAAGAAATCTAAACTATGCCATCTTGAAGAGGTATATGAAGAGGAACCTGTAATCCCCAATACTGCAATGCGGGAGGTTCCCATAGCTGTAGAACCAGTAAGGGAAGTCGTAACTTCCCCTAATGAGGAACTTCTAGAAGACCATGATATAATAGAAGTGCAAGAATCTCCTCAGATGACGATCATCCATAAAAGAAAGCCAGCTTGGGCTAGAGAGCTTATTCAAGATGGAGAGAAGTATGGCGTTCCCGAAGGAACTACGAGACAGGTGAAAAGACCAAAGCCATTCTCCAGTTATACGGCTTTGATGTGTGATCTCCTAGAAGAGGAGCCTACCTGTTTTGAAGAAGCCATTCAGAGGAAAGAATGGACAGATGCCATGACAGAGGAATACCAATCCATAATGAAGAACGAAGTATGGGAAATAGTTCGCAGACCGGAGGATAAAGATGTGGTATCCTCCAGATGGCTCTTCAAAATAAAACATGTTGCTGATGGAAGTATTGAGAAGTATAAAGCAAGATTTCTCGCTCGTGGATTTTCCCAGAAGGAAGGCATTGACTATGAAAAGACATTCGCTCCTATGGCCAGATACACTTTGATCAGAACTATCATAGCTCTTGCAGCTAAAATGAAGTGGAAGTTGCACCAGATGGACGTGAAGACAGCTTTCCTAAACGGTGTTATCGAAGAAGAAGTGTATATAGAGCAACCTCAAGGATTTGAGGTAGAAGAAAGGAAGTCTCATGTCTGCAGATTGAAGAAAGCCTTATACGGATTGAAGCAAGCTCCTAGAGCTTGGTATGGCCGTATAGACAGTTTCTTGACGAGCTTAGGCTTTACCAAGAGTAAAGAAAACTCAAATCTCTACTTCAAAATTATGAATAATGAGCCAGTAATCTTACTTCTATATGTGGATGACTTATTCTTAACTGGAGAAGGAAAGCTCATCGTTGAATGTAAAAAGAGACTTGCCTCAGAATTTGAAATGAAAGACCTTGGCCTAATGCATTATTTCTTAGGTCTTGAGCTATGGCAAAGTCTTGAGAGGATCTTCCTTAACCAAGGGAAGTACACGGTCGAAATCTTGAAGAGATTCGACATGTTGGAAGGCAAGCTCATGAATACACCCATGGAAGCAAAGCTGAAGCTGTTGGTCGATACTTCGTCAGACTTGATTGATGCCACACTATACAGACAGATTATTTGATCGTTGATGTACCGGACGAACACCAGACCAGACATTTCTTTTGCCGTGAACACCTTGAGTCAGTTTCTGGTAGAACCCAGACGTGTTCACCTAGCGGCTGCAAAACATGTGATGAAGTACCTTAAAGGTACAATAGATTATGGTCTCAGCTATGATGGAGATCATGATTTCACATTGAGTGGATATACTGATGCAGATTGGGAAGGAAGTGTTTCTGACAGGAAAAGCACTTCAGGATGTTGTTTCAGTTTGGGATCAGCTATGATCTCATGGCAGAGTAGGAAGCAATCGAGTATTGCTCTCAGCACAGCGGAAGAATAATACATTGTTGCATGTTCTGCTAGCTGCGAATCTATATGGATTTGAAAGTTGTTGAACGGCCTATTTGACTTAGAGATGAGAGCAACCTTGATTCTATGTGACAACCAGAGTTGCATAAAGATGACTGGGAATCCTGTATTCCACGACAGGTCGAAGCACATAGAGATCTGCTATCACTACATCCGTGACATGGTACAGAGAGGAGCCTTGAAGCTCCAATACATTAGCATGGATGAACAGGTTGTTGACGTGTTGACCAAGCCCCTATCTCGTGTAAAGTTTGATTACTTTCGAGATAAGCTTAGCATAGTCTGAAAGGACCTTCCTCGAAAGGGGGAGTAGTTGTTGTGATGAGATATTCCCTGCTTCCGACCTTGTGATTGTGACGTAAAGCAAGAAGTGCACCTTGATTCTGACCCAATTGTCAGACGTAAAGCAAGACGAGATATTGTTCCTTGCTTCTGACCTAGTTGTCAAACGTAAAGCAAGATGTGTTGTTCCTTTCTTCTGACCTAGTTGTCAAACGTAAAGCAAGATGAGATGTGTTCCTTACTTATGACCTAGTTGTCAGACGTAAAGCAAGATGAGATGTGGTCCTTGCTTCTGACCGAGTTGTCAGACATAAATCAAGATGAGATGTGTTCCTTGCTTCTGACCTAGTTGTCATAAGTAAAGCAAGATGAGATGTGTTCCTTGCTTCTGACCAAGTTTTCAGACGTAAAGCAAGATGAGATGTGTACCTTGCTTCTGACCGAGCTGTCAGACGTAAAGCAAGATGAGATGTGTACCTTGCTTCTGAACCAGTTGTCAGACGTAAAGCAAGATGATGTGATGAGACTAGCACTGAGATTTCGTCTGGATAGTTGTGACGTAAAGCCAGTCTAGTATCCTGCTTTTGACCAGATGGTTGTGATGTAAAGCAGGACGAGTATCTTGCTTCCATATTGAGTGTTGTGACATAAAGCAAGACAATGAGATGAGACTAGTACTGTGCTTCCAGCATGATAGTTGTGACGTAAAGCCAATCTAGTATCTTGCTTCCAGCTTGAGTGTTGTGACATAAAGCAAGACATTGAGATGAGACAAGTACTGAGCTTCCAGCTTGACAGCTGTGACGTAAAGCCAGTCTTGTATTATGATGAGACAGCCTTGTGTTGTGATGATGATGGTGTATCAATTTTTATACTAATACATATTGATGCAGATGATGATGGCATTCCTTGGGAATGACGATGTTGCCGATGAAGAAAACTTCCGATGATTTATAGATACGCCAGTCAGTGTTCCAAGATGATATTGAAGATGTTGTCCTCTCACCCACTTGATGTTGTTGATGATGTTGTCCTCTCTCTCTCGCATGATGTCGCTGAAGAATACCCTTCTTGTTAAGGGGGAGTGTTTAAATAATGTAACTGCAAAGAGTATTCTTATTATTATTGATATATTATTCATAGGATCAATCCCCATTGTGGATTGATCATGTCGGTTATTGTAATAGGACCAAATCCCCTTTTGCGGATTGGTCAAAAGACAATTGTAATAGGTAGAATAAGAAGTCGACCCCAGCAGATAATAAAGAGACCCGGAAATATAATAAAGGTGGGTTTACCCACCCAGTTTGAGAAGTCGGCCCTGCCAGTGAAGAGACACTTCACACGTGCCAGACTTGTATAAATAAAGGAGGCTAACGCCTCACTTAGACACAACTCACTTGCTCAGTTTGAGAGACAAGTTCAGATCTGCTACCGGATAAGAAGGAGAGAGAGAGTGGTGCATATCTAGGAGAGGACTTTTTGTATTAGCATAAAAGATCCTTGGCATTGTATTGGCTATTTATATTAAGGAAGTTTTGTTGGGTTTTCTTCCCCTAGAGGGTTTCCCAGGATAAATGTTGTGTCTCTTGTGATTGTGTATTTCTTAGCGATCTTGGATTATGCTATTGTTATCTAATGAAATGAAAACTATCTATAATAATGGATTCAACATTAACAAGGAAAAGAGAGAGTGTTTGAGCAGCGCCTCTAGGTAGCGCAACGCATACAAAGAGGATAGGTTATTTACAGGCTTGCGATTTCAATGGTTAAAGAAAACAGCAGTGATCAGACCATAGATACAGGCAAAGAATTTTACAAGTCTAAAGAGGAGAAAAGACAAGGTTACCATGCAAATATGGGTCCCTTACTACTGTGCAATCTTAGCAAATTGAAAACTTGAGCACAAATTTCCTATGAAAATTAATATGTAGAGGAGGCAACAAGGGATACATGTGCAGTAGACACCTGTTGAGATCTTCAATGCAATCTTAGGATGAAATTGAGAAAACTTCGTCCCTGGAATCTTTCTCAGCATCGGATTTGGTTGACATGTGATTGCCTGATCAGAACTTGTGAATTTGCGCAGCGCAGCACTATTGAGTTTTTCAAAATTAGAAACTATTTCCAAGGCTCATAAATGCAAGATCTTTGAAGGCATCTTTAACTGAATTCTGGTACTTAAAACAAGGGACATGACATCAGTTGTGGCAATCATGACTCAAGGTGGAAATATGATGAACGTCATAGGCGCTACGGAACTGCCTGATGAGTAGGCAGCGCATCCACTTCAAAACATGATTGGACAGATAAGAAAAGACAATGAGGCATGCCTACGAGATCATGAGTGAGGAGGAAGGAGTGTCACATCAATCTAGTCATGGGAGGGATTGACATAGGAACAAGTCATGAAGAGGACCAAAATAAGTCATGAGCTAAAAAATGGTTCAAGGATCAAAAATCAATTTGAGGATCAAACTAGAGCTAAGACTCAAAAAGTTTAATCATCTAAGGGGTCCTACCAAATATAAATTTTAAAGGGATGAGACTTTAAAAGAAAGTTTAAAATCTAAGGCTTAAAAAAGGATTGAAAACAAACTAAAAGACCCAAGGAAATTTAGTGTGATAACACATTGAACAACCACCTCATGTAGTCAAGGGATCATCCATTTTCAGAATAATCCAAGCAACCATCCCATTAATCGATGTTTGGGAGGATAGCATTCTTGTTAAGAAAAAACTGGCAGCTTGACAAGATCTGGCAGACTTTAGAAGGTGGATGAAGGATCATGGAATTTGCACCCTTCATGGAATTTCCAAGTGGGAAGGGATGTATGGAAATTGGATGGGTTGGTGTTTGGGCTCTCCTCTGAACCCTCTTACTCCTCTATCTCAATCACTTATATAAGCTCTAGTTGGATGTGCACCTATGAACAATACTGAAAAGGAAAAGTGTGTATGGGGGGATTCCTCCTACACTGTCAAATCTTGCTATATAGTTGAGCTTCACTCCTCCTTTCCTCCCTAGCGATCCAATCTATGGAAGAACGTATGGAACAAAGATAGTTTTACCAAGATAAAAAAAAAAAATGTTGGATTCTAGCACATGGGAGATTGCTCACGGTTGAAATATTGTACTGCAAAGAGTATTCTATTTATTATTGAGTCATTATTGATTAGATCAATCCCCTTTTGTGGATTGATCATGTCGCACTTTGCAAATGAACAAATCCCCTTTTGCAGATTGGTCAAACCCTAATTATATCATGCAAATTAAGAAGTCAGCCTCAGGCCTAATTAAAGTGGTTTTAACCACTAAGTGAAGAAGTCGGCTCTGCTCAGTAAAGAGACACCTCCCTAGTGCCTCATTCATTGACTCACTCATTCCACTCAACAAGTGCACAAGTTTGGAGATAGTTACAATTGGGAGAAGAAGGAAGAGAGAGGCGCATTTCTCAGTGTTAGATATTCTCTAGTGTTTTGGTTTATTGTCTTGGCATTGTATTGGCTATCTATATTAAGGAAGTTTTTGTTGGGTTTTCTCCCCCATGAGAGTTTCCCAGGATAAATGTTGTGTATCTTGTGATTGTGTTTCTCTCAGTGATCATACTTATGCTATTGTTATCTAGTAAACTGAAAAGAAAATTAATAGTTTCTCAAAAATTAGCATGGTATCAGAGCTAAGCTTAAGAGAGCACCTTTCACTAGATGAGAAAAAACGCCACTATTGTCATACAAGAAAATTAGGGATTTTTATTGAAGAAGAATTTTAGCCTAAAACTCATCAAGGAAGTGTACCCTAGCCTAGCGAGGTCATTGTCAGCTTGAGCGCACTTTTTCAGTGGAGAAAACTCCCGGAAAGTGAAACCCTAGTTTTCACTGGTACCAGAAAACCAAGAAACCAAAACCAGTACCAGAAGTACCAGTCCAGAATTGTGCAAGCCCAGTTTGAAGGGGTAAAAGTTGGATTTTCATAAAATTTGACTGCACCAGGCTACTTGCCTCAGCTAATTTCACCCCCTGGTATGTTTAGATCTAAATTCTGAGCACTTTCTTTTTTTGGTCATTTTCCCAGCTTCAGGTCAAGATGTCTGCAAGCACCAAGTTTGTTAACAAGTTAGAAGGTGTGGATAATTTTTGTGCCTAGAAGTAAAGGATTGCACTCATTCTTGAAGAGAATGACCTAGCAAGATTCATCAAAGAAAATGTACCAGAACCAGCAGATGCTAAAGCAAAGTATCAGAAGGACATGGTTAGGGTCAAAAGAATCATTGCAGACTTTATCAAATATCACTTGATCCCTCAAGTGGCATATAAAGATACCCCAAAATAAATGTTTGATGCCCTAACCAAATTATATGAAGGAAGAAACATTAACCAGAATATGAACTTGAGAACTCAACTCAAGAATACAAATATGCA
>ML825252.1:33651-49915 GCA_009831015.1 Picea engelmannii | reverse complement strand
AATAAAGGTGGGTTTACCCACCTAGTTTGAGAAGTCGGCCCTGCCAGTGAAGAGACACTTCACACGTGCCAGACTTGTATAAATAAAGGAGGCTAGCGCCTCACTTAGACACAACTCACTTGCTCAGTTTGAGAGACAATTTCAGATCTGCTACCGGAGAAGAAGGAGAGAGAGAGTGGCGCATATCTAGGAGAGGACTTTATGAGCATAAAGGATCTCTTGGCATTGTATTGGCTATTTATATTAAGGAAGTTTTGTTGGGTTTTCTTCCCCTAGAGGGTTTCCCAGGATAAATGTTGTGTCTCTTCTGATTGTGTATTTCTTAGTGATCTTGGATTATGCTATTGTTATCTAATGAAATGCAAACATCTATAATAATGGCTTCAACATTAACAAGGAAAAGAGAGAGAGTTTGAGCAGCGCCTCTAGGTAGCGCAACGCATACACAGAGGATAGGTTATTTACAGGCTTGCGATTTCAATGGTTAAAGAAAACAACAGTGATCAGACCATAGATACAGGCAAAGAATTTTACAAGTCTAAAGAGGAGAAAAGACAAGGTTACCATGCAAATATGGGTCCCTTACTACTGTGCAATCTTAGCAAACTGAAAACCTGAGCACAAATTTCCTATGAAAATTAATATGTAGAGGAGGCCACAAAGGATACATGTGCAGTAGACACATGTTGAGATCTTCAATGCAATCTTAGGATGAAATTGAGAAAACTTCAGCCCTAGAATCTTTCTCGGCATCGGATTTGGTTGACATGCGATTGCCTGATCAGAACTTGCAAATTTGCGCAGCGCAACACTGTTGAGTTTTTCAAAATTAGAAACTATTACCAAGGCTTATAAATGCAAGATCTTTGAAGGCATCTTTAACTGAATTCTGGTACTGAAAACAAGGGACATGACATCAATCGTGGCAATCATGACTCAAGGTGGAAATATGGTGAACGTCATAGGCGCTACGGAACTGCCTGATGAGTAGGCAACGCATCCACTTCAAAACATGATTGCACAGATAAGCAAAGACAATGAGGCATGCCTACGAGATCATGAGTGAGGAGGAAGGTGTGTCACATCAATCTAGTCATGGGAGGGATCGACATAGGAACAAGTCATGAAGAGGACCAAAATAATTCATGAGCTAAAAAATGGTTCAAGGATCAAAAATCAATTTGAGGATCAAACTAGAGATAAGACTCAAAAAGTTTAATCATCTAAGGGGTCCTACCAAACATAAATTTTAAAGGGATGAGACTTTAAAAGAAAGTTTAAAATCTAAGGCTTAAAAAGGGATTGAAAACAAACTAAAAGACCCAAGGCAATTTAGTGTGATAACACATTGAACAACCACCTCATGTAGTCAAAGGATCATCCATTTTCAGAATAATCCAAGCAACCATCCCATTAATCGATGTTTGGGAGGATAGCATTCTTGTTAAGATAAAACTGGCAGCTCGACAAGATCTGGCAAACTTTAGAAGGTGGATGAAGGATCCTGGAATTTGCACCCTTCATGGAATTTCCAAGTGAGAAGGGATGTCTGGAAATTGGATGGGTTGGTGTTTGGGCTCTCCTCTGAACCCTCTTACTCCTCTATCTCAATCACTTATATAAGCTCTGGTTGGATGTGCACCTGTGAACAATACTGAAAAGGAAAAGTGTGGATGGGGGGATTCCTCCTACACTGTCAAATCTTGCTATATAGTTGAGCTTCACTCCTCCTTTCCTCCCTAGTGATCCAATCTATGGAAGAACGTATGGAACAAAGATAGTTTTACCAAGATAAAAAAAAATGTTGGATTCTAGCACATGGGAGATTGCTCACGGTTGAAATATTGTACTGCAAAGAGTATTCTATTTATTATTGAGTAGATCAATCCCCTTTTGTGGATTGATCATGCCGCACTTTGCAAATGACCAAATCCCCTTTTGCAGATTGGTCAAACCCTAATTATATCATGCAAATTAAGAAGTCAGCCTCGGGCCTAATTAAAGTGGTTTTAACCACTAAGTGAAGAAGTCAGCTCTGCTCAGTAAAGAGACACCTCCCTAGCGCCTCATTCATTGACTCACTCATTCCACTCAACAAGTGCGCAAGTTTGGAGATAGTTGCAATTGGGAGAAGAAGGAAGAGAGAGGCGCATTTCTCAGTGTTAGATATTCTCTAGTGTTTTGGTTTATTGTCTTGGCATTGTATTGGCTATCTATATTAAGGAAGTTTTTGTTGGGTTTTCTCCCCCATGAGAGTTTCCCAGGATAAATGTTGTGTATCTTGTGATTGTGTTTCTCTCAGTGATCATACTTATGCTATTGTTATCTAGTAAACTGAAAAGAAAATTAATAGTTTCTCAAAAATTAGCATGGTATCAGAGCTAAGCTTAAGAGAGCACCTTTCACTAGATGAGAAAAAACGCCACTATTGTCATACAAGAAAATTAGGGATTTTTATTGAAGAAGAATTTTAGCCTAAAACTCATCAAGGAAGTGTACCCTAGCCTAGCGAGGTCATTGTCAGCTTGAGCGCACTTTTTCAGTGGAGAAAACTCCCGGAAAGTGAAACCCTAGTTTTCACTGGTACCAGAAAACCAAGAAACCAAAACCAGTACCAGAAGTACCAGTCCAGAATTGTGCAAGCCCAGTTTGAAGGGGTAAAAGTTGGATTTTCATAAAATTTGACTGCACCAGGCTACTTGCCTCAGCTAATTTCACCCCCTGGTATGTTTAGATCTAAATTCTGAGCACTTTCTTTTTTTGGTCATTTTCCCAGCTTCAGGTCAAGATGTCTGCAAGCACCAAGTTTGTTAACAAGTTAGAAGGTGTGGATAATTTTTGTGCCTAGAAGTAAAGGATTGCACTCATTCTTGAAGAGAATGACCTAGCAAGATTCATCAAAGAAAATGTACCAGAACCAGCAGATGCTAAAGCAAAGTATCAGAAGGACATGGTTAGGGTCAAAAGAATCATTGCAGACTTTATCAAATATCACTTGATCCCTCAAGTGGCATATAAAGATACCCCAAAATAAATGTTTGATGCCCTAACCAAATTATATGAAGGAAGAAACATTAACCAGAATATGAACTTGAGAACTCAACTCAAGAATACAAATATGCAAAAAGGAGAAACAGTTCATGAATATTTCTCTAGAATCTCTCAATTCAAGGAATAGCTAGAAGAAATTGGAGATACCCTAGATGAAGATGAACTCATAATGACAACTCTTAATGGTATCAAGAGAGCTTGATATGCATTCATCCAAACCATTTGTGCCAGAAAGAAAAAACCACAATTTGACAGTCTTTGGGAAGAATGTGTTCAAGAAGAAGAAAGAGTAGCTAACCAAGAAGCGGTACTATTAAGGGATGACGATCAAGCTATAGCTACTCATACTAAATAAGGAAAGGGAATGCCTCGCTTCAATAAAGAGACCCACCCACATAAGGAGTCTCACTCCCTGAATAAATTCATCCATAAAGAATCTCACCCTCCAAGGAGATTCCAGAAGTTTCAAAAAGGGCAAAGAAGAGAAAAGGATTTCTCATCCTACCAATGTTAGCATTGTGACAAGATGGGACATATTGATAAGAATTGTCCAGCTAGAAGAGAAGAATGCAAGGAGAGGGAAAAAAGGCACCATGCCCATATAGTTGAAGATGAAGACCCACCCACAAAGATGATTAAAGAAAACATGGATGACTAGGTCTTAATATCTATCCTCTTAGGATCAGTGTCACCTGGTGAGGATACATGGCTCATAGATAGTGGTGCTTCCAAGCACATGACAGGTCAAAGAGACATTCTCTCTAGCCTTACAGAAAAGAACATTCCCCAGAAATTTACACTTGAAGATGACTACCAGTACCCTATCAAAGGAGTAGGAGAGTCCAATTATAAACTTGATTCAGGGACCCCAATGAAGATGAAGGATGTACTATATGTACCAGGTTTGACAAAGAACTTGCTTTCTATCTTAGCTTTAGATAAGAACGGCTTCACGGTTGCATTCATAGATGGTGAAGTCCTCATGTGGCCTGAAGGAAAAACCATAGAAGATGCAATTGTTATTGGAACAGAAGAAGGTGGCTTGTATAAATTAAAAGGTCACTCGGATGCAGCCTTGATTCACTCCATTGAGATTCCATGTGAACTTTGGCATAGAAGACTAACTCACATCAACTACAGGGCCCTACCATATGTGAGAAAGGCAGTTACAGGTCTACCATATTTCAAGGTTGATCATGAAGGTGTGTGCAAGGGATGTGCACAAGGAAAGAACATCAAGAATCATTTCCCGAAGAGCGATAGTAAAGCAGAAGGAGTCTTGGTGCTCATCCACTCAGATATATGTGGCCCAATTCCATCCACCTCTCTTAGTGGGTATGTATACTATGTATCATTTATTGATGACTATTCTCACAAGACTTGGGTTTACTTCTTGAAATCAAAAGATGAAGTGTTTGGAAAATTCAAGGAATTCAAAGCCTTGATAGAGAATCTCTCAGAAAGAAAAATCAAGATACTCAAGTCAGATAATGGACGAGAATACACCTCAAAATATTTTGTAAGCTTTTGCAGAGTTGTCGGGATTAAGAGGGAGCTCACCACTCCCTACAATTCTCAACAAAATGGTGTAGCAGAAAGAAAGAACAGAAGTATAATGGAAGCAATTAAGACTATTATCCATGATCAAGATCTTCCAATGCACTTATGGGAAGGAGCAGCAAGAACAACAGTGTATGTACAAAACAGATTATCCCATAGTGCACTTGAGTTCAAAACCCCCGAAGAAATGTTCTCCGAAAGAAGCCAGAAGTAAGCCATCTCAATATATTTGGTTGTCCAGTATTTGTATACATTCCAAAAGAGAAGAGAACCAAATTGGATCCTTCAGGAAAGAAGGGAATATTTGTTGGATACTGTGAGGTCTCAAAGGCCTTCAGAATTGACATACCAGGTTACCATCATATTGAGATCAGCGGAGATGTAACCTTTGATGAAGATGCAGCACTCAAGAAATCAAGGAGATGTCAGCTTGAAGAAGTATATGACGAAGAGCATGTAGCTCCCAAAGTTGCAGAACCAGTGAGGGAAGTCACAGTTTCCCCCAATGATGAGATTCATGAATATCATGATATGATAGAATCTCAAGAACCTCGCCAGATGATGATCTCTCACAAGAGAAAGACAGCTTGGGTAAGGGAACTTATTCAAGAAGGAGAGAAATATGATGCCCCCGAAGGAACCATGAGACAAGTTAAGAAACCTAAGTCATTCTCCAGTTATATGGCTTTAATGTGTGATCTCATAGAGAATGACCCTACTTTCTTTGAAGAAGCCATTCAGAAGAAAGAATGGTAAGATACCATGATAGAAGAATACCAATCCATTATAAAGAATGATGTATGGGAAATAGTTTCCAGACCAAAGAGTAAAGATGTGGTATCTTCCAAATGGTTATACAAGATAAAACATGATGTTGATGGAAGTATTGAGAAATATAAAGCAAGGTTTGTAGCTTGTGGCTTTTCTCAGAAGGAAGGAATTGATTATGAAGAGACGTTTTCTCCTGTAGACAGATACACTTCTATCATAACCATCATAGCCCTTGTAGCTAAGATGAAATGGAAGTTACACCAGATGGATGTGAAAACAGTCTTCTTGAATGGTATCATTGAAAAGGAAGTGTATATAGAACAACCTCAAGGCTTTGAAGTTGAAGACAGAAAGACACGTGTATGCGGGTTGAAGAAGGCTATGTACGGATTGAAGCAAGCTCCTAGAGCTTGGTATGGAAGAATTGACAGTTTCCTGACGAGCTTGGGCGTTAGCAAGAGTAAATTTGATTCTAACCTTTACTTCAAGGTTATGACTGATGAGCTTGTTATATTGTTGTTGTATGTGGATGACTTATTCTTAACTGGAGAAGAAAATTTCATCAATGGTTGTAAGAAGAAGCTCGCTACGGAATTTGAGATGAAAGACCTAGGCCTAATGCACTATTTCTTAGGTCTTGAGGTTTGGTAGAGCCCAGAGAAGATCTTCCTTAACCAAGGGAAGTATGCAGTTGAAATATTGAAGACGTTCGATATGTTGGAGTGTAAATCCATGAATACACCCATGGAAACAAAGTTGAAGCTCATGGTTGATACTTCGTCAGAATTGGTTGATGCTACGTTGTACAGACAGATCATTGGAGCATTGATGTATCTGACGAACACCAGGCCAGATATATGTTTTGTTGTGAACACCTTGAGTCGGTATCTGATAGAGCCCAGACGTATTCACCTTGTTGTTGCAAAACATGTGATGAGATACCTTAAGGGTACGTTGGACTTTGGCCTCTGCTACAATGGAGATCAAGACTTCAGATTGATTGGTTATACCGATTCAGATTGGGATGGAAGTCTTTCTAACAGAAAGAGCACTTCAGGATGTTGTTTCATTCTAGGATCAGCGATGACTTCATGGCGGAGTAGGAAGCAATCTAGTATTGCTCTCAACACAACAGCAGTGGAATACATTGTTGCATGTTCCACCATTTGTGAAGCCATATGGCTATGGAAGTTGTTGACAGGTCTATTTGATCTAGAGATGGAAGCAACCGTGATTCTATGTGATAACTAGAGTTGCATAAAGATGATAGAGAACCATGTGTTCTCGAAGCACATAGAAATCCGGTATCATTACATTTGTGATATGGTGCAGAAGGGAGCCATAAAGCTCCAATATGTTGGCAGAGATGAGCAGGTTGCAGATGTGTTGACCAAGCCTCTGTCTCGTGTAAAGTTTGAGGACTTTCGAGACAAGCTTGGTATAGTCTGAAAGGACCTCCCTCGAAAGGGGGAGTGATGTTGATGATACTATGGTATCATGACCAATAGCGGGTAGCTCAGTTAGGATTTTGTATCCTAGGGGACTGATCATCCCTGGACAGATCTCGAAGGTCCCGTAAGGACGATCTGTCAGAGTACATGTGCATGTATATGCTAGCTATGGTCAGTGGTGGTAGCTCTGTTAGGATTTTTATAATCCTAGGGAATCTTGTGATTCTTGGGCAGATCCCGAAGGCCTGGTAAGGACGGACTGTCAGAGTACCACGTGGTAGCTCCGTTAGAATTTTATATCCTAGGGAATCTTATGATTCCTCGATAGCTCCTTAGGGACTGTCAAAGTACCACAAAATGTTGTAACACCTACCTCATTTATGTTGCCCCGTGATGATGATGTTGTTGCTCCAACCTTCGTGTTGTGATGATGTTGTTCTTCCAGTGTTTGTGTTGTGATGATGATGTTGTTATTGATGTTATTGATGATGATGTTGTTATTGATGTTATTGATGATGATGATGTATTAATGTTATACTAATCCATGTAGATGCAGATGATGATGATGCTACTCCAGCTCCATGCTGTGAACGATGATGAAAAAAATCCTGATGATTTATAGATATGTCAGTCAGTGTTTTAGATGATGTTGATATTATTGCCCTCTCTCTCTCTCTCCTGAAGATGTTATAGAATACCCTTCTTGTTAAGGGAGAGTATTGAAATATTGTAACTGCAAAGAGTATTCTATTTATTATTGAGTCATTATTGATTAGATCAATCCCCTTTTGTTGGTTGATCATGTCGGGCTTTGTAAATGACCAAATCCCCTTTTGTCGATTGGTCAAACCCTAATTATATCATGCAAATTAAGAAGTCAGCCCCAGTCCTAATTAAAGTGGTTTTAACCACTAAGTGAAGAAGTCGACCCTACCCAATGAAGAGACACCTCCCTAGTGCCTTCCAGCTAATATAAATAAGATAGGCTAGCGCCTCATTCATTCACTCACTCATTCCACTCAACAAGTGCACAAGTTTGGAGATCGCTGCAGTTGAGAGAAGAAGGAAGAGAGAGGGAATTGCTCAGTGTTGGATATTCTCTAGTGTTTTGGTTTATTGTCTTGGCATTGTATTGGCTATCTATATTAAGAAAGCTTTTGTTGGGTTTTCTCCCCCATGAGGGTTTCCTAGGATAAATGGTGTGTATCTTATGATCGTGTTTCTCTCAGTGATCCTACCTATGCCATTGTTACCTAGTAAATTGAAAAGAAACATAATAGTTGCTCAAAAATTAACACACTTCATAAAATCTCAAGAAAAGAGGAATCATGGGACCTTCATAATGTGCCATGTGTTTATTAGCTGAGAAATCTTCGTAGCACATATTCATTGACTGCATATTCACTAAAGAAACCTCAAATTGTGTTCATGGGCTTAGAACAGAGAATCGAATGGCCTAGAGACTATAGAGATTATCTATCCAATTGGAGTTGTAAATATCGAGGTTATTTAAATGCAAATTGATCTTCATGAGAATTTGGGAAGCCATTCCTAAATATGTAATGTGGAAAATAAGGCTTGCTCGAAACAAGCAATTTTTTCAAAATAAGAATTCCTCTCCCAGGCAGGTTGCATCCAAGTTGTTTCATTGATTGTAAAACACCTTAGTGATCGTGTAAATCTGTTGGATCGGGGCTTGGAAGTGTGTGAACAAGCTTGGGCATCCAAGTTTCAAGTGGATGGCACAAGGGCTTGTCTCCATAACAGGAAATCTACAATGCCACAGTGGGTGATTAAAAAGGACTTGGTTGAGATGGTAGACTGGAAAACGCAACAAGAAGCCAACCTTTTCTATTTTGATGGAGCATCTCGAAATAACCCAGCGCAGTAGGTGTCGTGGGCAAATTTTTTTATTCTCAAAGGAACTAGGATATTTTATTATGCTTGGGGCTAGGCAATATCTCCAACAACCTTGTGGAGGCCTACTCGCTATAGACGGGTTTGAAAATTGCAAAAGAACTTGGACTCAATGAGGATATCAATTTTGGGGGATTCGATGTTGATAATAAAAGCTATAGTCAATCACAGTGATTTGGGAAGTAACGTTCTAAGTGTTATCCTGGAAAGGATTCATTTCTTGGCCTCCACGTTTGGGAATATAGCCTTTTACCATATCAAAGGGAAGCACAACAACTCAACAAATCAATGGGATAAACTAGCATCTCACTTAAATAAGGGAACTCTTAAAAATGAAATTATTTCTACAAATCCCATCCCAAAAATTAAATGGCAGGCATCCCTTCATACAATTTAATGCACAGAGCAATGTTGGCATGTATAGGCCTAATTGGCAGAGGTTTCATGCTCCTTCTACATTGGAAGAGGGGGTTTGTCCGTCTTGAAATAAATGGCAATATGTTTGTAGGGGAATTCAAATCTAGGAGCAACTCGAAGATGAAGGGTGGTCATGGTGAATCGATTTTGGTGGAGAGGCGATCTCCTCTGCTACAGTTCAACACGCTGGAGAGCTCTGGCGAAGAGGTGGGTTGGGGTTTCGTTTGGTTCTATTCTCACGTATGTTGGCTTGGCTTCAGAACTCAGGTTTTCCTTGCCTTATCGATGCGAGTGTCATTTGTAGATTGGTGTGAACATAACCAGGTTTCAGTGCAGATTCCTTATGTTCCTAACTTGCCAATTTTTTATTTAAACAATCTTCCAAATCCTTTCTTGCAGGTTTCCAATTGTGTTGGAATTGAGGTGGCCAATTTATGGTTTTCACTTAGAATTGGGAGGTGTGGTAAGAGTTTTTTATGGGTTAATCTTTTGTTTGTCCAAGGATTGTATACATTGTCTACAACAGGAATGGGTGACATTGATTGGCAAGATTTGAAGAAGGTCCTCCGTAGGTATGAAGAAGCCAATCAAGCCCTGCATAGTATCAATACGGAGTTGGTCAATGTTATGGAATTACTTCAGGTACAGACTAGGAGAATTGATGCTCTAGAACTTGACTGTCTACAATTGCAGGCAATTGTACATCCCCAACAAATGGAATTGTTTTCGAGTTTCCAACAACGTTGACTGTGAATTCTATTCAACAAGCTTCAAAGGTGGAAAAAGTTGGGGGCTAGCCCCTTGATCCAATGGATGTTGAGGAACTGGAGCCATTCCTTGCAAAGGAGAAGAATGAGGCTCAGGATCACTCTCTAAACTAATATGTAGTGTATTTCAAAGTCATTTTGCTTTTGGAACAGTTTGTTAAAAAGATTACTAGTGAAACTCTTTGGAATGATAGAGTAGATGTTGATATAGATTGTCAGTTAACTTTTTTAAAGAAGGACATTCCTGGTTTTGCTTGTAATCGCTATAGCACTGTTGCGAAAAAAAAAATTACAAAATCTATTTTGTTTCTGTTAAAAAAAAATAGTTTGAACAGTGAATTTGATGTTGTTCAAAAGCAAATATTGCCATATGAAAGGGTAGACATTGACATACAATATCTCGAGAAAGATAAACCATTTTTATGAAAAAATTAGTAAATTTTCTTTAATGAGTAAAAGGAGAGATATAATTAAAAGCAAGAAAAAAGATAAATGGATTCTCAAAAACCTAGAGGAAGAAAGAGAGTGCATAGGCCTCTTTCTAAAGCTCATACAAAAGTAGCTATAAAAATACTTATTATTTGTATTAAATGTGTAATTTTAGTATCAACATTTCTGATTTTTTTAATTATTTTTTCTTTCCCTTTAAATCAAATTGTTATATATAGTTTTTCTTTTTAAGTTAACAACAACAATTTCATTTACATTTTTAGTAAACTCAACAATTACAAATATTTTTAATCTTATATCTGTTTGTTTTTATTTTGTAATATCACCGTTATTTTGTAATATCACCGTCCTTCAGGGATTTTCAATCTAATGTAAGTAAACTTTTGGTCACACTATCAATACAACCTTCATAATTAAAGTGAGTGAACCTTGGGACACCGTACCAATTTAATTCTATGAAATAAATTTCTTAAGAGGGGGATTATTAACCTCGTGCCAAAAATAAAAATGTTTGCATATCAAATAAGTGAAACAAAAAATGAAGAACGCTTATAACTGTTCAATTCGCCAAATTGCCTTATAACATTATAAATGAATAACCTTATAACGCTTATAACTGTTCAATTTGCCAAATTCAAATCAGCTACAAACTTTTCATAGAATGGACTACAAAATAATTCCATTGGTCGAGTAACTTAAATTGCCAAATTCAATGCTTTGTTAGAATGCAAAAGAATCCATCGATTTAAGTAACTCAATTTCAAAACTTTTTTCATGTTTCCAGTCGCCAAAAACCATTCCGGAAATTGTTTCGCGATACCCAAAATTGCTTAAATTTCCAACAATTCCCAGAAGCATCACTCCCAAACATTTCTGGACACTGCCAGCAGTTTCAACAGCGTTTCACCTTTTTCTTAGAACTCCAAAACCTAAATAAACAATCTAAAAAATGAAAAACCAGAAAATGAAAAAATAAACCTAAAATATGAAAAACCAGAAAGCCTACACTAACCCCAGAAAAAAGTGTCCACGAATTTTAGCACGTAAAGTAAAATCCATTTGAGGTGAAAAAACTCTTCAAAAGAAAGTTGCAGAGCAGCAAAAATATGTTTGAAAATTTTATAGCAAAACTTTGTAAAGTAAATTATTCCTGTTTACAGTCATAAACTATCCCAAAGTATCTGATACTCTTGAACCCTTGCTGTTGCCGTTTCTAAAATCCTAATTCCTATTTCCCTTTTCCAATTTTCTTTACGTGGAGACTATACATACAAACATTCAAATCTAATGTTGCATTTATGTTGTCAATAACAATATTCAATAGAATCATCAACTAACCTGCTCTCAGATAGATTGGCTTTTGAGATTCGTTAAACGTGCAGAGTTACCTTAGCTTGTTCAAACGTAACAAAACCGTCCGATACGGAATTTTCTGTTGTCCAAAAATTACATTATCATAAGTTTGCAATACTTAAAGAGAAAACTACTTGCATCTTTCACTACCCACAGTTTAATGGATTTCCAGGTTGCCATCACAAAACACATTAATTTCAACAAATTCTAAACTAGTTAATCGTGTATGTTAAGTTGATCAGCTTATTTAACAGAATGACAAGAACGCTGGGAGTGCAGCTCAAAGAGGACTTTGAACTCCCGCCCCCACAACCGCCCTGTGCCCCCAATCTCTCCCTCTCTCTCTCTCTCTCAAACGCACACACAAGGCTGAACTAACAAAATAACATTTATTTTGGGATGCGCTGAACAATGGTTTTACCTGTGGTGAAAACATCTGACAGGACATTCAAGAAAATCCTAGACAAACAAAACCACAGATAAGCTTGCACCTCACTTTCATCATGGCTAACCATGAAAGCGAAAGACATACACTATTTTTTCTTCATATTATAAAGAGAGAGAATCCACCAACTTCAGAAAACTATCCAACTTAGAATAAAGTCAATCCCATGCTAAACTATATTCGACCATATGCGAACACACTCCTATAAATGTACGTATCTCACAGATGCCCAACCTAATAGAAAAGACTTTTAGTAGAGCCAATCCAAGTTTAACCAACTTAAAGAGTGAGGCTCCAGCAAACAGGCTCTCACCTGCCTTTCAGATCCCCAACCAAACAAGAGAATTGTTAAACTATCCAACAACCATACTAGGCCTTTTCCCCCGACAATGGGTACTGACTCAAGTCTTTCCATTCCACATTACATCAATTCACAGGAGTTTCAAGTTCTAATTATAAAGTTAACCAACCTTAGGTCTCACGAGCAATGACCTTAACTGTACAAATGGCAATTTCATGAACCAGTGCAATGAAAGTGACGGTTCAGGCCATTAAACTATCTCTTTAGAAAATGGAGTGTGTTAACTCAAGTCCTAGGCCCTAATATGAATTCACCAGCTCTAAATATTGGTACAAATTACATTGTACAAATGTACTAAAAGTACAGACCGGTCCCAGAAAATCCATCTTTGATCCTTCTCTGAATGATTACTTCCAGTTCAGCTCACCCATCTGCAAAACAAACTAAAGATTGCAAATCAAACTTGACTCAATATTTGAAGGTTGTGCATATTTTTTATTAAAATGAAAAACACCATAGTTTACAGAAAATAGCACAAAGTTTCTTATGGAGCTCATCCAAGAAATGAAATGCAGGAAGAAAAAATGTTTACATTCAAGTTATAATTACGAGTCCCTAGCCACAAAACAAAGGCTGACCTTGGGAGATACCGTATTTGTATTAAATTTCAGTCATCCAGCCTAGGGAGAACCCAACTCAGACCCAGCCATAGATGGAAGTGAGGCTGTATCTTCTTTACATATTGCAACATAATTCAATGGTGCAGCAGGCCGCCTTCTGCCATCCTTGCCAATTCCATTATGTCGTGGAGTGATCCCATTTACCCGAGGAGTAATATCAAAATTTCCTGAAAGCATGGCACCTCCTAGTGAAAGGCGACGATTTGTGGGGGTTGTGCTTCCATTTGCTCGCAAACCCTGTACTCTCTTAATGCTGTGATTTTTATTTGGACTGGGTTTGGATCCAAACAAAGCTTCCTGCTCTGTTAGAAATTGTTCTTGTAACCGCTTCTGATCCTGTGAACAAACAATTTAATATGCAAAATCATGTTTTAGTAGTTCTAGTCAGTGAAAATTCAGAATGCTAAGACATCCAGGAATAAATACCCGAAACCGTTTCTTTTGTTCCTCCCTTTCTTGTCTCACGAAGGTATATTCCTCGAACATTGCCAGCAGCCGTACCTGCATTTTTCAGATAATATAACCACTATAGGAACATTGAAAAAAAAACTGAAAAACATATAGACAACAGCAAAGATATATAGTTAAGAGAATAGGTCTGACTCACGCCATCATATACAAAAGGTATGCCTTTTTCTTCTTCCCAAGCACGTGTTTTAGCCTTCAAATTCTCAACAAGAGCTGGAATAAAATGCACCAGAAAAATGCCAATCGTTAAAAAAACTGGAATAATAAGCATTACCATTTTGGATGAGTTCATATCTCTAACATACCAGGAATTTTGTTCACAGTTACTCGAGCCCGCTCTGCACGTTTGAGATTTATGTGAGCACCCTTGCTAGCACTGTATCTATTTTCATCCTGTTTAAAAAGTCATTAATTGTCTATAATCAGTTTCATCATTTTTGTAATCAGCAAACCCCACAAAYGATAAATTGCTTGAAAAGTATTAGTCTGTTAAACTCCTTATCAATTTTAATGATTACCCTGTTGTAGTCTTCAAGCCAGCTTTCCTCTTCACAGGCTGCAAGCCACTTTTCTATTCTATCCATTATTTCTTTCCTGCTTASAACATCTTCCTTCACTTTCAATATTTGTGATTCAATATTAGCTAGAAGTTCAGAAGGGTCCACCATACCTACAATTCCAAAAACTAATTAGACAGGCTCAAACTTATACAATAAACTTAATCCACAAAGAATCGATACTTTTTAACTAGAGCAGGGAAAGGCCAATACCAGCATCAATCAGGGCATTGGACTTCTCTGGTGCCGTGCTAGCATCTGGTTCCATATGTGCTCGTCTGCATATTTCCTCCAACTCTATCCTCTTTTTCAACACCAATTCTTTCATTTTGCTTGCCTTAAGAAGATTCAATCTTTCAACTTCTACCTCCGCCTGGCACCATCAAAACAAGATTTAATACAATCAAATTCCATTTAGTTGGTGTGTTTCTCTTTTTAAATAAAGTTCTAACAATAACATACAAAGACACAGCAAACCTGCTCAATGTTGTCAAGTGCAAGAGCACCTGCGCCTGTAACTTCACTATCTAATGCTCCAAGATTGCATACAACATTTCTATATCGTTCTCTTTCTTCCATTGAAGTATCCATTAGGTTCCAAAGTTCAACCAAAGATGTTCCAAGATCTTGCAACTGAAAGCAAAAACAAATAGCAAAACATTAAAAAATAATAAATATAGGCATAAAAAAAAAATGAGCAAGAGGAAATATAGTGGCATTCACTCAAAAAGCAGTGATGCTAAACTTATTGAACCCACTTTTTGAATTCTAAGTTTCTTTTCATCTTTCAATGTCTGAATAGTCTGTGATAATCCCTCCAATGTCTTGTTACTAATGTTTTTTGTCTGTCCAGGAGCTGACTCAGGCAAACTTGGATCTACTTCACTGACAGTCTTCCAGAAGTCCATACCAAGTACCGCACAAAGTCCATGCACCTCATTTACATATTCCAATACCTTGTGAAGGCGGTCACTCTGCACAAAGATATAAAGCATAAAACCATCTGGTACAGGTAGCAGACAATAAAGCATATGAATGGTAGATATTTGCATATACCTTCTCTTTCTGGAGTGCTTGAAGATGTGCATGATATTCATCTAACTTTCGAAGTGACAAGTCATCTTCTTCCCCATTGATTGAGTTCAGTACAACATCACTTCGTTGAGAATACCCTGAAATTTCTCCAGATATTTTTTGAATTTGTGCTTTCACTTCTGCAAACTGCTTAATGCGCTCCTCCTTCTTTAATCGCAACTCTTCTAATTGTGGGATGATGATTTCAAGCTGCTCTTTCAAGGTTCCCGATCTTTTCTCTGGCTGCAAATTATCAAGCAGAATATTAAAACAATGTGAACTAGTGGAAATGTGCTAGAAGGCACAAGGATCTGAACAATTATGTTAGACGACTTGGATTCCACCTCATAATTCAACTATGCTGATTGAACACCATAATGGTATACCTCATTATACTCAAGAGAATAAACATTAAATATTATAGGAAGTTAGAACATTGTACACCAAAAATAAAACACACGTCTAGCAAAACACAATTTGTCCAAACCATGATCAGATCAGTGCTATAGATAATGATAAATGGAAACAAAGACTTGGAATCAGATGCAGAAGGAAAAAGATGGTTGGAATATGTCCATTGGAAGGTATATTATAGCACATTCACAGACATAAATATAAAATATGGACCTCAGATCTATAGAAATATTCGCTGAAAGTAACTTGAAACAAAGTCTTCAGGAATTTGTCTTGACCAAATTTATGTATGATCCTGAAGATGATGGGCATGCAAGAAAGCAACCCACTAGGAGCTTGTTTCATGGCTTCCAGTACTTGAGCCCCTGACCTTTTCTCTGTTCGATGTATTTCATGTTTCTATGTCATGTCGACTTGTAGATTTCAATATTAATGCTTTATGACCCTCCAATAATGAAGTATGATGGAGCAAGACTAGGCAAATAAGAATAATTTGTAAGAGTATGCTTTATTGATTATTGAAACAATATTAGACATAGATGCAATGGCTTGATGCTTTCAATTCTTTCATACACACACACACACACA
>ML825252.1:6650-33601 GCA_009831015.1 Picea engelmannii | reverse complement strand
TGTGCTTGGACCTTATGCCTTTCCACTTGTCCACACCTGGGGGGAATGACAGGATGCCCTAGTAAGTTGGTTCCCATAGGGTTTGAGTTGCCACTGGGTGGGTTCATGAAAGGTCATCGTCTGTTCCCACTATACTTACCACTTTTCATCTTTTTCCCTCTCATCCATCTCATACACTGGTTCGGGCATTGGGTTTGCCAAGCTAGCAAAAGGTTGTACCTTAACCTGTGGGAAGAAGGGGCTAAAAGCCCAGAGGGTAAAAGTAGCTGGCAAAAGATAAAAGCCAAAAGAACAAAACCTTCAGATGCTTCCCCAGGGATCCCCGAGAAAGAAATAAAAGGCTTCTCAACAAGAAACAGAGGGACCCATAAAATAATAAAATCAAGACCTAGTTGGAGGATAGGGGGTCTCATCACGAGCTAACCTATTAGGTCCATCGGCATGTAGTTGTATGACACTACCATTCAGCTGGTCACCACACCAGGTTAGTGTCTCTTGGTGGCATAGCCAAGAGAAAGGGGGTCTCATCACGAGCCAGCCTTTTCATCTCCGTGAAATGCTTGTAGGTAACATTGTCACCACTGGTCACCACGCCAAGGCGATCTTCACTAACTAGTCTCTTGAAAGAAAAAGAAATAAGATAAAAAAAGATAAAAGGCATTGAATGGGCTTGGAAACATTTGCATCCATGACAAGGTGCAACTCACCCTCTTCAGAGGCACCCATAGGTAAGCCATACATTCCCCTGTCATCACTGCACCCATTGCTCAGACATCCCTTACCACTTCATCCACTTACATGGTATGGATTTGTCTTCATTTGGAAACATCCCACGTCCAATGAGAATTAGGCCAATATGACATCCTAACGTCCCCTCCAAACCTGGCTTGTAGAATAGCATAATGTCTTTGAGCACTTGTCTGGGAAAAGGGGGTTTTATGCAAATGTTTAAATAACTTGATTATTAGATGTGATTGACATTGTTATGATCCCTGTGACTTATGAGCCCATGGAGAGCATACTTGTTGATGTTGCAGGGCCATACCCGAAGAGAGAGGAGGACGTTCCACGAGAGACAGCCTGGCAGGCCTAGACCCAGTGGGGTCTTGCCCTTCTCACTATGATGTAGGCCTTGGAAGGCCCATGACGTCACCTTTGTGACCCTTGATGTTACCCAACATTTTGGACACTTTGGAGGAAGTTGTGTGCCAAGTGGCACGTGTGGTTTGATCCAGAGGCCTTGGGAGGCCTAATGTTTTGCTCCTGGAGGCCAACGTTGCACCAAAAAGGCCTAACGTCACCCTAAAAAGGAATGAGGTCACCTTTTATGCTTGATTTAGGGTTTTAATCTGTCATTTAATGTAAAAACTGGATATTACATGTAAACTGGCCATGTTGGCCTTTTTGACCTAATTCTGGTCATTGTAACTGTATAAATAAGGGATTTTCCCTTGTATTTTTTCATCATCTTTGACTCACACAAGTGTGAGGTCTGGAATTTGCGCCCTAATTAGGGTTACTTGGCTGAAATTTGGTGCGCACTTCTTGAAGGAGGCTTGTTTTGGACTATTTTGGCATTTTTCTTGGTGGATGTGTTCAACTAGGTTATTTGCTAGATGATTCTTGGTGAATGTAAGTAAAATTTCTGCAATTCTTCTTCAATGAATGGTTATAGTTATGTTTATCTTGCATTTATACTAAGATTATGAAATTGCTAGCTTAAAACCCTAGGAGGCTAAAGCACATGTTATTATCCTTGCTTTAATAACTTTCACCTACTAGATTATGCTAGAAAGTCGATTTTCTTGAAGCTTTTGCTAAGGGCCTTGCCATTGCAACACCCTAGCACATTTTGCTTCATCTAAGCAGTGATCGACTTCATCTTTGAACTAAAGGAGGAAAACTACTAGGGCCTAGGGTTACCTACTTCCTAGTAGCCATTTTCCCCCTAAAGGTTTGGTGATTGAAGCCTTGGGCTACCAACACTTCAATTATTGACCCCTCTTGTCTCTAGTTCTCTCATTATCATTTGTTCCTTCAAGATTTGTCGCTGCCTAAAAGGACTCCATTTACCCTAAAAAAGCATTGATCTAAGCCTTGCTATTGAGTGATTGACAATATTACTATCAAAACCTATACCTTAAGCTCTCTACTAACTACTCCTAACCTTAGAATAGTCTAATCTACTAACTTATTTGTTATTGTTACAAAAGTAAGCTACAGCCATTTATTGCAGCACTAAAAGCACCTAAAAGCAATTGAAAAAGTTGATTAATACATTTCCTTACTTGCTTCTGACAAATGCTAGTATTTTGGTGTTAATGAGTACTCATTCTTGGTCATTTTGAAGCCATCTTAAAGCATTTATTGTGAAGCTATTGTCTTATAAACATTGTTGCTATAAATTTCTGTTTGCTTCATCATATATCAACTATTGCTTTTATTGATAAAGTCCATGGTTTTATGAAGTACTAACAGCAAGTTGTACTTGCAAAAGATATATTTTCTTGTTGCTTTGTTCTGGGCAGGTACATCTTAATTATTCACTACTTCATTGGTTAAAACCCTGGGACTTTCTGATCAGTGTGACTTGTTAGAGAGGACATTTTCATAGAAACTTTAACTTTTGCCTTCTCAAACCCCCAGGTCATCGGGGACGTCTCCCCTGGGCTATCAACCCTAAATAGAAAGAGGTATCTCGTGGAGGTGACAATGATAGGATAACGTCTCGTATGCCAATTTTCCCTCCCTAGACATTATCCTTTGGAATAAGTACAAATTGAGCAATAACAGCCCGCAATGGAGAGAACGATCCTGACCATGATGTGATCAGCATGTCCACATATGGAGCCCAGCATCCCCACTCAGATTGCCTCTTACAGTACAAACCAGCCAAGCTCATCACATCCAGACAACTCAATGTATGGGAGATGGTAAGCCAATCACCATGAGGTATGTTAGTCCTTTCATGCGGAGTGTTGTGCTTAATTCACTGGGCATATGGACGAGGATCATTGGTTGAAGTTGGATAATGGATCACTGGCTTGGAAGTTATGTTTGTTGCCTTGTTTCACCTTGGTGGTCAGCTTCCGTGCCCTAGTCCCATCTCTCATGAGAAGAAGGGGCTAAAGGCCCAGTGGTTGATGCAACTGCTATATGTATGCTATGTAAAAAATGATAAAGGCCGCCTATAAAAGCCACAAGCCAGCTTGAGCTCTACCCCCTCTAATGGTAATAGCCCCTTGTCCTGATGCACTAAATGCACATGTATAACAGGACCATAGCCTAGTAAGAAAATGAAAGAATAAAAGCTTGAAACTTGTAAAGGGGACTTGCAAAATAATAAATGGGTATCAAAAGGCAATTAAGGGTTTCGAAATGCAAAAAGTACCGAGGAAAGGGTACCCCAAGCAACAAGCACTCCCTCTACAAAGGAGCTCATAGAAATGGATTTAATTACACATAAGCCATGAAAGTAAGCCCAAATTCATACCACTATCACGCTTACTCTTGAAGGGTTTGTTTCTTTCATGTCATATTCATAATCTCATATATTATATCAATTATTAAATATTATCATTATAGTCTCAATCTATTGCGCACATAAAATAGCTTTTATGATACATTGGTATCAGAGCAAAACTGTGGGACACCAAGTTAAAGTCAAATACGCTCAGTATGGAAACTATAAGTCCCATTCTTGAAGAAATGAAGAATTCTATAAATGAAATAATTGAAGAACCGAAATATGAGAATCGCATTGAAATCGAACCTCGCCCTAAGGAATTTGACTCAGCTTAGGGAGAGAGGATAGAAATTGTTCTCCACAGGAATATTAATACGAGTTGCCTTGCAATCACGGAGCTAGATGCCAATGACAACAATGACAACATAAGTGGAATAGCATTTAGACTATATGAAAACAAAAGTTTCATAGACATGAATATGAATGCTTACCCACCTAAACAGCTTGTGAGAGAGGTTTTTCCTACAGAGACAGATTATGTTTTTTTTTCGTTAGGTTCCCTCTTTTGAATATATCTACCGTTTGCTTTGAATTAATACGACAAAAGGTTTCGACCGTGTTCGCAATTATAGCTTTAATCATCCCCAAGCAGGAATGGCTTAAGTGGGGCAAAATTGAAATCGACATAGTCGAAGCTACAATGCACCAGGTGATTATTGAACACTCTCATGCAACTGTTATAGGAGTCTCTGAAATACAGAAAGGTTTTGAAACAGTAAAGTATTTCCCTCAAATTTGCCAAGGAACCCAAGATGAATGTCCAAATGATAGAATTGCAATCATAAACCACAAGAGGAGGACGCCATTGCAAGCAATTTGGGTTCTTAGTTCCTTACTTGTGGCATCCAATCTCATTGAGGACCATAAATACATAGTGGGTATTATGCAAAGAAGCAACAAGGTTATATCCAAGATTATCGATGAGACACTCGACTTTTCAAGGCCAAAATGGGAGTAGCAACCATCCCAAGAAAGACAGGAAAATTTTGACAGTTATATCCTTCATTACCCTTGCTTTGAGTACAAAGCAATTTTAAGGGAAGGGCAGTGTTATATACATAATAAATAATTAATAAAACTACAATAATAATAAAATATAATAAAGTAATAATAAATAAATGTGAAGTCATGACTCTTCGTACAAATAGAACCTTTAGGCTATATTTAAGTCGGACCCTCTTCAATTGTCAACATCTTGTATTCATAATCTCATATATTATATCAATTATTAAATATTATTATTAAAATAGCTTTTATGCTGCAATTTGCGACTCTGTAAGCCCTAGATGACAACGGCACTAGTTTAGAAGTGTTCTTGTGGTTAAAGTACCTATTAAAATCAACTTTCTCTATCTCTCAAACATCCTACTAACATTACTAACCTTAACTCTAGCAAACTTTCAATATTTGTTGCTGTTGTAATAAAAGTTTGCTACAGCCACTGAAAACTACATTAATTTGCTGCATACACCCATTAACTTGTTCAGAAAATACTTCTAGCAATTGGATAATAATATACTTGTTGAATGCTCACTTTTCATGTTGAATTGCTACATTTCTGAGCACTTTTGTTTGTTGTTGTTGCAAAGTTCTAATTCTTGTTATAAAACTAGTTTACTTCTGTAATTTGCAACAGCCATAGCATATATTCATTGTAGTATACCTAGGGAGGTAATATGGGGTACCTAGGGAGTACCTCAATGGGAATGTGGTTATGTATTATTAGTATAAGTCATTTAATATATGAGATTGTAGTCATTCAATGTAAGGTGGACTAGGTCCACTATATTAATAAAGGCCCACTATGGTAGTTAAATGTAACAAATGTGAGAAATCTCTCTAGAAGGTTCCTAGGAGATAGAGAGAGCTATATAAAGAAGTGTAAGCAATGTAATGAAAGAGAGTGAAAAATATTATCATTGTACAAACAAGCATTGTTTGAGGAGTGTTATCCTTCCTTAAGGATTAATATATGGTGTTACCCTACCTCAAGGGTTTTGTCTATATTCTTGTCTTCATCGTTATGGTAAATGGTTTGGTGTTTATTATTGGTTTATTTTTAGATTTATTTCTAGATCTATTCAAGTACTTAACAATTGGTATCTGAGCACTTTCCTTGGCCAAAAAAGGGAAGAATTTTTTGCTCTTTTTTGAGATTTTTTCTTGGGAAAAAGAGGACGGCGCACTTCAGGTTCATATCTGAAGTTTTCTGAGCTGAATTTGGAAAAACAAATTGGATATTTGAATTCCTCTAGGAAAAATACCCAATTTCAAAAAAAAAAATAAGCCAAAACGAAGTTTGGGAAGTAAAGTTATGAGCATTTTAAATTCGGCCATTTTCAGGGTTTTTCCGAAAAAAACCGCAATTTTCTGTAATAAGTTATTTCTACACCCTAGTTTTTGTTGAAGATTTATTCCAAGCATAATATTTTTTAGTGGAAGAGATGATAGCCCTAGTATTGAAGAATTTATATAATCTCACAAGTCATTATGGAAAGAGAAGTGGAAATCTTTTGTAGACTGGGGTTTCAAAGGTGATGCTCTCATATGGTGGAAATCATTTCACCATTCTAAGTGGATGTCACTTTCTGAGGAAGCACTTGAAAAATTACTTTTAGAGAAGTGGTCTCATACAAAGAGTAAGGATAAAGACATCACCAAGGTTTATTTTCATGTGAAAAATCTATATTACAAGTTCATGGTTGTATTCATAAAGAAAATGTCATTGTTTCTATTAACCCTAGTTGCAAACAAAATTTTATCAATATTCAGTTGGTTAATAGATTGCAAGTTCCAGCAAAGAATATTCAAAGCACACAGGTTGTAGGTGAAAATGTTAAACTTTTTAAATATTTGACGCTCAATATGGATAAATATGTGTTGCATTCAGATTTTGAGGCTCTATATATGGGTGATGAAGACATTGATTTGGGATATCCTTGGATAGAATCAGTGGGTACCATTAATATTAATGTGCAAAAGAAGTTTCTAAAGATTTGGTACAAGAAAAAGAAAATTACATTGCAGGATGTGTCTCTTAGTAAGAAAGATGGGCCCATGGAAGCTAGCAAAGAAGTTATTGCCGAGTCTGAAGTTGAATCAGAGGCAGAGTCTACAAAAAGAGATGAAGCAAAACTACAGGAAGGACATAATCAGGAAGCTAAGGAGGTCATTGACTCAAAAGAACAAAGTGTTGCAGATTTGAAGAAAAAATAACAGATTCCTACAGTTGTATATCGCCATCCACATCATATAGAGACACAACAATCATCAAGGCAAGGGCATGTGCATCAACAAATGTATGCACCAGCAGGGCACCAGACAGGAAATCGATCAAGAGGTGCATGGAGGACTACTGGCACTACAGGAAGAGCTCAGGCTACAGAAACAGACCCATGGAAACCCCGACATGATGTAGAGCAAGATCAGGGTGGAAAGGCAGCAGATGGACATCATGTTCGACTTCCATTTGCGATGGATGGATGGTCGTACTTAGTACCAGCTGGCTACATTGCTTAGTCGTTCATATTGTATGGTTTCTTCTCATGTTTCGAGGACGAAACATGTGAAGGGGGATGGAATGTAGTATACCTGGGGAGGTAATATGGAGTACCTAGAGAGGTACCAAATGGGAATGTGGTTATGTATTATTAGTGGAAGTCATTTAATATATGAGAATGTGATCATTCAATGTAAGGTGGACTAGGTCCACTATATTAATAAAGGCCCATTATAGTAGTTAGATGTAATAAATGTGAGAAATCTCTATAATAGGTTCCTAGGAGATAGAGAGAGCTATATGAAAAAGTGTAAGCAATGTAATGAAAGAGAGTGAAGAATATTGTGATTGTATCAAGCATTGTTTGAGGAGTGCATTCCTTCCATAAGGAATAATATATGGTGTTACCCTACCTCAAGGGTTTTCTCTATTTCTTGTGTTCAATATTTGGTGAATGGTTTGGATTATTCTTGTTGATATTGTGGGTTTATTTTGAGAGTAATCTTCAGATCTATTCAGGTACTTAACATTCATTGCCTAGCGTCTAAGAGGCCATCATTGCATTCTATAACATGATAATTGTCTCTATTATGCTGCAAATATTTATTGTCTCATACAAGTACAACAATTATCTCATTATCTTCTATCGCTTTCCTAGACCTAGACCTAACCAACAAGTGACCAAGATAGGGCGTTGTAGGCTCAACTAATCTTGCTATTTGATCATTTGAGGTCACCGGGGAAGCCTCCCTTGTGGTGGACCCTTTCCATCACTAAAACGAGGGACGTCTCTACTTAGGTGACACTGGCAAATTCTTCCATAGTTACACAAGATTTAGGATCTTGTGGAGGGCTTTCCACAAGTAAAAATCCTGTGATAACAAGAAGTTCAAGGGATAGGCAATTGAACTTGCTTGCCTTCAATTTTGACAAGGTCAATAGAAACTTAGGACTAGTTTTTGTTTCAGACCATTCTAGTGTCAATTGCTTGTAAAGTTTGAACCACGCAAACAAACCTCCTTCACCTAAACGTCTTTCTCAGTGGTGTTTGTATGCTTGCTACTTCATTCATCTTCTTGCATTATCCAAGTGTTGCTTTAGGCTTTGTAATCTCTCTTTCTTAAACTGTTCTATATGCTCTTCAATTGTTTCAGAGGTTCAAGGCATACCCAACTAGCCCTGCTTTCCTTCAAATTTTGATGAGGTCCATAGAAATTTAGGACTAGTTTGTCCCCACGTTAATGCTAGTTGCTTGTAAAGTTGTAGCTACACAACTAAATCCTCTTCATTGAATCCACTTTCTCTGTTTGTTTGCTTGCAACATCACTACACTTCTTGCATTACCCAAGTGCTCCTTCCAAATTTGGATTCTCTCTTTCTTGAATTATTCTATATGATCTTCAATTGTTGGGACTGTTAGCCCCCCCCCCATGCTTAGGGGTAACTAGACAAGATCATGTCTCATGGCCCACAATGGAGACAATGATCTCGACCATGATGATGATCACCATGTCCACAGATAGCATCCTAGCAACCCCCTCAAATTGCCTCTTATAGCTACAGATCAACCAAGCTCATCACATCCAAACAATTCAGTGTATGGGAGATGGTAAGCCAACATCACCATGAGGTATGTCAGTCCTCCTTTCATGCGAAGTATTGTGTTTAATTCACTGGGCATGTGGATTAGGATCATTGGTTGAAGTTGGATAATGGATCACTGGCTCCAGAAGTTATGTTTGTTGCCTTGTTTCACCTTGGTGGTCAGCTTCTATGCCCTAGTCTCGTGTTGTCACCGCCCAAGGAAAAGGGGTACTATTGGGGGGCCATCACAAGGGTAATGTTCTGCTCCCCACCATACTTAACATTTTCCGTCCTGGAGCCTGTCACGGTGTACTAAATTTTGGTAATGGGTCATGGTTCATTCTCTCATGAGAAGAGGGGGATGAAAGCCCAGAGGTTGATGTAGTTGGTATATGTATGTAAAAATGATAAAGGCCACCTATAAAAGCCACAGGCCAGCTTGAGCTCTACCCCCCCTAATGGTAATCGCCCCTTGTCCTGATGCACTGAATGCACATCGATAGCATGACTCTAGCCCAGTAAAAAAATGAAAGAATAAAGCTTGAAACTTGTAAAGGGGACTTGCAAAATAATGAATGGGTATAAAAAGGCATTAAGGGGTTCGAAATGCAAAAAAGTATCGAGGAAAGGGTACCTCAAGCAGCCAACGCTCCCTCTAGATAGGCGCTCATAAAAATGGATTTAATGACGCCATAACGCAGGAAGTAAAACCCAACGTGTACCACTATCACACTTACTCTTGAAGGGTTCTTTTCTTTCATTGCTTCCCTCAGGACCTATCCCTCTACCTAGGTCTTTTCTTTCACTGTCTTGGTTGGCACACCTGATAGGGTTGGATGACGACCCTCCCATATTCAAACTTGCCAACTCACATAAAGTCCTAAGACGATGTGATGCTTGAAGATACTGAGGTGAATTATTCATATGGCTTATATCTTAAGTAACAACTAACTTTGCATGATTTAAGGACTAATATCTCTTATGAACATTGGTTTACCCCATCTTATATTTTTTTTTATTTGAATGGCCCTAACATGGTTCTTTGAGGGACATCCCAAGATTTCACCTAGGAAGTTGTGCCCTTATTGCAGGACTTTAGCACGTGTGATGCAAAGTAGTCAGTAACCCAGTGACTTGGCACCTTCCGACATGAGCTCTCACATCTTCAGGACCTTAGACGATAAACAAATGGGCTTGGTTTTGAAAAATTTGATCATGATGGCACACAGATGGACTGAAAACCCACATGTTGGGCAGTGTACCCCAGGGCTTATTACTCACTGAATTGAGGACATTGCAGCAATTGATGGTCGAATACCATGCAGAAACGAGATGCAGCCTCCTCCACCTTGGATGCAGTGCCCTAGACCCTTGACATTGGCCTCCATTGGATGATGACGTCACCTTCTAGGGTTTTGATGGTGGTAGGGTTTTATGAACACTTGGGGGTACCATTAATGACTTGGCATGACCATGGACGAGGAGATGCACCATTGCAATGATTACACCTTGAGATGATGCCACGTGGCCTTGGGAGGCCCTCCTTTAGCCATGGGAGGCTTGACGTCACCACATGTGTGCCCACATGATGGCTTATTTGCATGTTTTATCATTTGTAGAGGTTGTTTGAGGGGTCGACCTCACTTATATTATTGATCACTGGCATTTTGCTTTATTTTGTGGACAAAAGCACTAGGGTTTACCTCACATAAAGAGGATAGCACTAGGATCATTTTATCATCATCGCATTCCTCACCACTTGGTAGAGAAGAACCTCCTAAAAAGTTCGTTATTTTCTCTCTCTCTTTGGCCCTTTTCTCTCATGCGCTAGTCTTGGAGGAGGTTATTTGTGGATGGTTTGCTCTCTTAGATGGTAATTTTCTACAGTTAAGGTTTGAATGGTCTTGCTACTTGGAAGAAGTAAGTAATTTTCTGCAATGTGTTGTCTCTTGTTAATGCTAAAGGTTGAATTACTATCTTGTTGCAAGTTTCTTTGTCTTGTTGAAACCCTAATAGGGAGACATAAGTGTTTCTCTCCCTCATAAAGTCTTTATTGTCCAACTTTGTGAAGCATTCTTTGCTAGGGTTAAAAGCCTAAGGCCCAAAAGTGCTTGCACTTTAGGGTTTTAACCCTAGTCTTTAATCCTTGACCTAAGTGTCTTTAAGCCTTGACCTAAGTGAAGTAAGACTGGTAAAACGGCACCTAGGGCCCAAGAGTGTTTGCACCCAAGGTACCTTTTTCCTCAAACTTTAAAACCTAAAGCCCAAGAGTGTTTGCACCTTAAGGTTTAGACCTTACCTCTCTTATTTCATCTAGCTCAACCTTCAGCGTGATGCATTTGTGACTCCATGAGCCCTAGAGGACAACAACACTAGTCTTGAGGTGTTCTTATGGTTGAAGTATCTTTTAAAATCAATATTCTCACTCTCAAATACTCCACTAACTTTCCTAACCCGAACCCTAACAAGCTATCATTATTTATTGTTGCTATTATAAAAGTTTGTTACAGCCACTGAAAACTACTTTAATTTGTTGCATACACTCATTTACACGTGGCTTAAACTACTCAGAAAATACTTCTAACAATTGGATAATGTTATACTTGTTGAATGCTTACTTTTCATGGCGAATTGCTATATTTTTTAGTACTTTATTTTGTTGTTGTTGCCATATATTAATTGTTGTTATACCATTGGTTCATTGTTGTAATTTGTAAAAGCCATAGCATTTATTAATTGTTTAGTGTCTAAGAGGTCATTATTGCACTCTATAACTTGGTAATTGTTTATATTATGCTGCAAATTGTTCATTGCTTTGTACAGGTACAACAATTACCTCGTTATCTTCTATCCTTTTCCTAGAACACCTAGCTAACAGGTGACCAAGATAGGCGGTTGTAGGCTTGGCTAATCTTGTTATTTGATCCCTTGAGGTCACCAAGGAAGCCTCCCCTGTGGTGGACCTCTTCCATCACTAAAACGAGGGAAGTCTCTACTTAGGTGACAACGGTAGATTCTTCCATAGTTACACAAGATTTGGGATCTTCTAGAAGGCTTTGCACAAGTACAAATCCTATGATAACAGGGACCTTGACACAACAGAGGTTAGATAATCCTTGACTTTTGGAAGCTCATATCAAATATAATGTTATGAAGGGGGCAATTTTTAATATGATGGGTCATATATTGTGTTATACTTCATTTTTTACAAATGTAGCTATTATGCCAAAACTTTTTTGTATCTGCAGTAAAACAATGAACGTAATCTTTGAGGCATTTATTCAAAATTTCATTTGCATTCATTTCACGATGATATGATACATTCATCATAAGATAAGTCCTCAGTTGTTGAAAAAGCTATCTCCAGAATTTGCTTCTAAATTTGAAGTAATGAGCACTAAGAATAAATTTGGTACAACCATGTAATTAAAAAATAATTTCCATGAAGGTTTTTATAATCTCGAGTTGGTTTTTTAATTTGTATTTGCAGACAATGAGTATACCTTCTTAGTTGATCCGCAATTAGAAACATATTATCCTTATCGTCTCAGCTCAATATCTTGGTCATCAAATCAATCGATATCTCTTCTGATTTTTGGTGTGGGATATGTAATGGTTTTACCAACCCTAGAGACACAAGGTTTTACATTTTTCATCTTTGACCAGTATATCATTCAACATGACACTCTTTAATCCTTTCCAAGAAAAGGATCAACAAAAATTATAATAAGTTTTGAAAATCCAACAATGAACAAGGCGTCACAAGCTTTCGTTAAGATTTTTGTTTATGTATGTGAAATAAATTCTTCCCTTGTAGCAAGGTGTGTCATTTTCCACAAAAATTTGTTGTTGTTGCTTTGTGAGTTCCCTACAATATTTTTGATAATCTTTGTGTCTCCCTATCCTTGACATATGTTGCATGCACATTGTCACCACACAATCTAGCACCAAGTGCAAAGCCTTCACAAGGCACTAAGACATGTGGAACAAGGAAGATGTTACCACTGTCACCTAGGCAACAAATTCCATCTTTTCAGCGAAACAGTAGAATCCAACACAAGGGAGGCTTCCCTAATAGCCTCCAAAAATCCCTAGGCAAGACACAATCAAGTCTAGGGGCCCTTGAGGTGACTACTCAAACTACCACCATTAAATAAGAAAGATAAGGTATTGATGTTGAAAAATCTCAATTCCCAACACCTAGATACTTTACTACCTTGTGTTTTTCCTTGTTGAAAGATAAATTACAGCACACATAATAAAATATACTGGCTGGAAATAAAAACAGAAAAAGCAGAATATGGAAAGCAAACTTTACACATGCACACAAAAATTTTGCCCTTCAAAATCAGCTATTCATTAATAATGACTCCAAGCTTACAAGGGCTACCTTACTGGGAAAATGGCCCACTAAGGAAAAATACAAATTACAGCGAACCTGACAACTCTGGCGCTAAAGAAACCCTCTGCCCGATCTGCGCAGATCTACCTACCAGACACTCAAATCTGCACTAGATCTGCCTATTGTTCCTTAGATCTGCAAGATCTTCCTACTTGTACCTCAAATCTGCTAGATATGCTCGCTAATACCTCAAATTTGTACTAGATTTGTCCACTAGTACCTCATCTCTGCACTATATCTATCCATCGATACCTCAGATCTGCTAGATCTATCTTCTGGTACCTCAAATCTACTAGATATGCTTGTTGATACTTCAGATCTGCACTAGATCTTCCCATCGGTACCTCAGCTCTATATTAAACCTGTCTGTTGGTACCTTAGATCTGCTTGTTGGTACCTCAGATCTACTAGATATGTCTATTTGTACCTCAGATCTACTCCCCAGAAATTTGTCCTTCGATTTCTAGTTGATGGGTTTTCTTATCCTTGCTACACTACCTACACTTTCCTCCTTTGGAATTGATCTCTAGATGAAAGTCCTTCACCTTTGTTGAGATCCCTTGAATCACAATCCTTCGTGACTCAAGCACTTGAACAAAAGTCCTTTGCTCCCATCCTTGATCCCCTTGAGTCACAGCCCTTCGTGACTCAAGCACTTGAGCAAAAGTCCTTCTTTGTTCCCAAATGGATATGTTTCTCCTTCACCTAGCCTTGCTTTTATAATCTTGAGTTATGACCGAATTAAACATAACCCTAATCTCCGAAGTGATTAACGATTGAGATTAGATCTCAACTCACTTTAGATCAATGGCTAAGATTCATTTAGTTCACTAATGTTAATAACTTTAGCATTTCATTAAATTAAACTCAACGTTGCACTTATTGTTATCGGGAATTTATCGTCGGGGGTCCAAAATTGAAATTATCGAAAATATCGGGGAAAATATCGGAAATTATCGAGAAACTTTAAAAAATAAAAAAATAATCATTTTTTTCGATTTTTTAAACTTCTAAAGCATCATCAACATCAAGCAAACACATTGTCACATAAATATTAAAAGAAAACTGCAATATAATATGTATAAGATGTCAAGTGGTCCATCAAACATCAATACTGAAATATGATATCTATCCCGACTCCTGAGTCGTAATTCCTAGTAGGATAATACAAAATCACTTCAAAACAAATATAAATGTATCTCATAAGAATCTAGATACTACAAGCCTACAAGGTTAATCATGATGCACTAAGATATCAATGATTCCCTCTAGCCCTTTAACAGCCAAAGGTCACCATTGGCGCTTTTCCTCTAGAAGCAATAGGTGGACGTGTTGAGGCTGAGCTTGAGGTGGAAGGTGCAACTCCTGGGGATAAGGTGGAAGATTGAGTGGGATGTTTTCTGCCTCTTCCCCTAGTTGGCAGTCTCTCTGGACGTCGTGGCTCCGGATCTGGAAAACTCTCAATGTCCTCCTACTCCAAATTTGTCTCTCCTGGAACTGGAACATCCTTTGATAACTCCTCCTCCAAATGATCATCATCATGCTCCAACCACACAAGTGCCTCATCCATGACAGGCCTCTCGGCCTCCACCCTCTACGGACTCGTGGTGTCAAGCGCATCCAATGAAATGGCATCCGTGTAGGGCACTTTGTTTATTTGCCTCACCCACAACCGAATATTGTAGTAGACATAGACTATGTCGTTGAGGCAATGGACATCTAACCTGTATGAGGGCCAATTTGTAGTTAGAGGATGATGTCCCATGGGCATAAATTAAAATTAATGAAATTATAAAAAAAATTAAAATTTTAATAACCTCTAGCGATTCTTGGAGTGTATCTTTTCAAGGACACTCCAGTTGCTCTCACACCCTGAAGAGCTACAAGTTTGACTTGAGACCCAAATGGCAAGTTTTTGCAAATCTGGGACTCTTATGCTATAATTTGTCCACCAAACATCTACAACAAACAAATGGAAAGGAAAGACAACAAATCATATTTCCATTGAGTAACTTTGTAACAAATGTCAAATAGATAGAAAGGAAAGACATTGAAATTTCAAAGTTTGAAACAAATTTTAATTGTAGCTTACCTGGCATCCTAGCGGTCATGTCTTAGATAGCCATATCATACCCAAATGTCCCAGCACTGCGTTTATAGATCTCAATTTGTTTGGAAATCTCTAAGCGTTCAGCGGGAGTCAATACCATCCTCTCAACACATTGGAAAAATCCATCATAACCTCTACATCAAACCTAAATCCACATGCATAAGAGTATGTGGAGTTGAGGTAGAGCCCTCCTGCATGAATCGGACGATGGAGAGTGTTGTTCCATCACTCATCAATCACACTCCATATCTCAGCTCGTCTAGTGAATCCCTCTTCACCCTTGTCCTCATAGTACCGATAGATAGCTTCCTTGGCCCTATCCATGGCCTTATACAAGTATCTCATTGTGGGCTTCTAACCATCAACTAAGCGAAGAACCTTTACCAAAGGTTAACTGACGGCACACAACTCTTCCACTCCCCTCTAAAACCTCTCATCGTGACTCACAAGTCGGGTTATGGCTTTCCCATCCACTTTAGTGCTATATACATAAGACTTCCACTCATCTGAAAAAAACATCCATTGCAACTCCAACATAGTTTTACAGAGAGACTGCAGAGAAATGAGGTTAGTCGCAAAACGCGTGATAGTGGGACGAACCAATTCTTTGTTCCCAGTGAATTGTCTCATGAGCGTAAGAACATATGTATTATATATATATGTGTGTATATATATATATATATATATATATATATATATATGTATGTATATATTGTAGCACTCCAAGCCGACTAAACAGTTTCCTTGATCCGAGGAATTTTTTCCATGTCCTCTGGCATCAAATCGATGCAATGGGCAGCACAAGGAGTCAAATATAGGCTCTGATACCTCTCCATGAGCCAACAGGTCACATAATAACTCTGCATCTTTAACATATGCAGATGCATCAATAGATTTGATAAACATTGTCCCCATGGGACAATTAACCAAGAAGTTGAGAATGGACTTGTCCTTCCCTTCTTTCCAACCGTCTAACATAACGGTGCATCATGTAATCTCCCATGAGTCCCTCAACTCACCCAATCTCTCTGTGCAATCGGCCTTTTCCACCTGGAGAGGCCCTATCAATTCATTATAAGTAGGGCCCTTGTATCCTGGAACAACAATAGTAGCAACTTCAAACATGGAGTGGTAGAATGGGTTCTTGGCAATGTTGAATGGTATGTCACTCTGTAGGAAACATTTTTCCACAAGCTTTTCGGCCTCCTCCTTCTCCTTTGTTTTCACCATTGATCGAATAGAAGGTTGCCCCATAGGCACTGACCTCGGCACAAAGAAAGGTGAGGATGTTGAGTAGCTAGGCATTGTGGAATGTGAACCTGAAGAATGACATTCCCCCGCTCCTAAGATGCTGGTAGATCTATTTGCAAGCTCAAGCCTGAATTCTTCGCTTTGCACTCTCCTCCTACCCATTGCAAAAATGGATTGATTTGCAATGTGAACAATTTTCGGGGTAGATGTTGGGCAAATCCCCACTTCATTCCCTGGGATTTTAGCAAGGTGGTATTTCAAGCGACCAATGCCACCAAACATTTCCATACCACATAACTTGCAATTCAAACCTCATTTTGTTATGGCCATCATAAGGTTGACCATAGTCCCACATTGGGTCCAATGGCTTTGGAATTTTTAAATGTGTGGATCACTAATTAAATTTGTAAATCTATGGGACAAAAAAAATGGGGGAAATTTAGAATCTAAATCCACAAAAAAAATTGAAAAATGCTACAATTAAATTACCATAGCTACAGAAGTGTCAAATCCTCCATTAAAAAGGGGCAAAACTAGGTATATCTAATGGGCATTGCAAACCCTATACTAAATCTAGAAAAACAAAGAAAATGAGGGCATAATTTTGTTTACATACCTGGTTGAATGGATATGGTAGATTGGAGTAGATCCCCACTCCACAAATGCTTACTTGATGGCAACGAAATCTATGGATTTCCCTTTTTTTGCTTGATGGAAAATGGTTACAATACCATTAGAGCTCAAACCCCCTAGCCAGTGTTTGCAAAATGACCAAATAAAACCCAAAAATTGGATTTTATAACCCAAAAAGCGCTCAGATTTTTAGCAGGGCGATAATTTCCATCGACCTGGGATAATATCGAAAATTATCGTGATAATTTCAATATATCGTAATTATCGCGATTAATTGCCCTGATATTGTCATCAAGGGTCGATTTGGAAATATTATCGTGATAAATACGATAATATCGCAATACGTGCAACACTGATTAAACTCACTTTAAAAGCACTTTACTTTAATAATTCCTTTAATTAAAGTAAATTACTAAGGTTGAAGGCTTTGGACGACTTCCACGCGTCTAGACACTTAGACCTGTGTGGAAGTACTTGTTCGATACTACAAATATCAACACTCCCTCTTAGAGAGGAAGGTACTTCTAGAAGAGCCACCTAGAACTGGTTGTCCCTCTGATCCTGGCACAATGTCCCACACATCATCATGCACCATGGCATTCCACCAACCCTTGTTGGTCTACTTCTTCCTAGACACTAGAAGACTTGGAATCAATGATGCTACTCATTAGCGCCACGAAGTTTGGAAACTTCTTCAGAGGCCTGCTCACCTTGAATATGCTCATAGGAGCCTCAACATGCTCTTGAGCATCCCTTAATGTCTGCATGAACCATCTATGTCTCCTGACAGAACTTCAAGGAGCTAACTCCTCCTCCCCACCTGAAGGTTAACTCCCCACACTGGAAGTCTCTGAACGTTGTTCTCCCTTCAGAGCCTTCTTCTCCTTGTCCTCTGCCACTGACCTCGGTCCACACACATCTAAATGTACAAGATCCAAGATCCCCTTGGACCTACTCTTGTTGCTTGGAAAAGTAGCATTAGCATTCTTGCCAAATGCACAAGCCCTAATGCTCAACATTGAATCTGGAAGACCAATGACAATCTCCCTCAGAATCGGCAACGCCATGTAGTGTAGGTGTCCCATCCTTCTATGCCATAACTCACACAAGTTGTCACTATCATGTACCAAGGCCTGAATAGGCTTTCCCTGCAACTTGTATAAATCGACCTCTCTAACCCCAATGCTCATTGTTGTTTCAAGGCTAGATCCCTCTGGATGTATGAGTGCTTGATCTTCATTGAACATGATGAAAAAACACATGTCCTCCATAACTAAGACTGAGAGAAAATTCTTCTTCAATCCCAGTACATATAGCACATCCTAGGCTTCCAAGGAACCTCCTGACTCAAGTTGGAACAAGATTGTTCCCTCTCCCGTCACTACATTCTTGGCATCATCACCAAGCTCCACATGGATCCCTGAGTCCTCTGTCAGACTACTAAATAGCTCTCGTGCTTCTATCATATTTTTTTCCCATGATAAAAGAAAAATACAGCCAACACCTGCAGACCAGAGCCTTTGTGCCTGTTGTATGGCCCTGTACTTGCGGCTTCTATGGCTTAGATCTGCCTAGATCTGTCCTTGTTGGTAAATCTGTTTGATGCTTCCCACTTGCTTCTCTTCTCCTTTGGATTGATCTTTGGATGAAGCTCCTTTATCACCCTTACTGAGATCTCCTTGAACAAAAGTCCTTTGCTCTCTCTATGAGCCATTGACTCTAATAGATGTATTGTTGTTGTTATCCCTTGAGTTGATCTCTAGATGAAGGTCCTTCTTCACCCTTTTTGAGATCATCTTGAGTCACAGTCCATCGTGTCTCAAGCACACAAGGTCTCTTGAGCAGAAGTCCTTCTTTGCACTCTCCTAAGTTGTGTGTGAAATTTGTCTCCCTCTTAGAGTGCAAGCTCTAATACCATGTTGAAAAATCTCAATTCCCAGCACCTAGATATTTTACTACGTTGTGTTTTTCCTTGCTAAAAGATAAATTACAACACATAAAATAAAATATATTGGCTAGAAATAAAAATAGCGGAAGAAAAATATGGAAACCAAACTTCACACATGCTCATAGAAATTATGCCCTTCAAATCAACTTTTCATTAATAATGTCTCTAAGCATACAAGGGCTCTCTTACTAGGAATATGGCCCACTGAGGAAAAATACAAATTATAGCAAACCTGGCAACTCTGGCCCTGAAGAAACCCTTTGCCCGATCTGCGCAAATTTGCTTATTCGACACTCAAATCTACACTAGATCTACCTGTTGGTCCTCATGTCTGTCTGTTGGTACCTCAGATCTACTAGATCTCTCTGTTGATACCTCGAGTCTGCACTAGATCTGACCACCAATACCTCAGCTATGCACTAGATCTATCCGTCAATACATCAGATCTACTAGATCTACCTACTGGTACATCAAATCTACTAGATTTGTTTGTTGATACATTAAATCTGCATTAGATCTGTCCATTGGTACCTCAACTATGCATTAAATTTGTTCGTTGGTACCTCGGATCTGTCTGCTAGTACCTCAGATCTCCTAGATCTGTCCGCCGGTACCTCAGATCTACTCCCCAGAAATTTTTTCTTCGATTTCTGGTTGTTGGGTTTTCTTCTCTTTGTTGCACTACCTGCATTTTCCTTCTTTCGACTTGATATCTAAATGAAAGTCCTTCACCTTTGTTGAGATCCCCTTGAATCACAATCCTTCGTGACTCGAGCATTTGAGCAAAATTCCTTCTTTGCTACTGTCCTTGATCCCCTTGAGTCACAATCCTTTGTGATTCAAACACTTGAGCAAAAGTCCTTCCTTTGCTCCCAAGTGGATATGTTTCTCCTTCACCTAACCTTGCTTTTATAATCTTGAGTTGGGACTGAATCAAACATAACCCTAATCTCCAAAGTGATTAACAGTTGAGATTAGATCTCAACTCACTTGAGATCAATGACTAAGATTCATTTATTACACTAATGCTAATAAGCATTTCATTAAATTAAACTCACTTTAAAAAGCTCTTTACTTTAATAATTCATTTAATTAAAGTAAATGACAAAGGTTGAAAGCTTTGGACGACTTCCACACGTCTAGACATTTAAACCTGTGCATAAGTACCTATCTGATGCTACAAACATCAACAATTATTGAGGTGGTAAGATAAAGCAATTTCCAGATTTAAAGTAATGAGGATCTAGGTCAATTTAAAAGGTTTTTCGAGTCAAGTCAAGGCTCAAGAGGATCCCCAAACACTAAAAAGGAAAAAAAGGCCTGGGGCTGTTGTAAAACTTGAAAGAATATGTCAAATTACAGCAGTGGAAAAAGTTATTATAGCAGCAAATAAAATAGCCCTTTGACAAGCAATAATTCAATGAAATATGAGGGTTAAACAATGAGCTAAATTAGGGTTTCATTGACCAACAAAATCAGAAAATTAAGGAGCAATAAACAACCATAAAACCCAAGACGTTTTGCCCTAGAAGGATGTTATAACACTTCAAAAATACAAATTAGGGTTTTAAAACTGTTTATTAGCTCAATAATATGCCAAAATGCATCTTTTATAGCTGTAATGAAAAACTGTAGTAACAAAACCCTAAATTAACCCTAAAACAGCAAAAAAGAAAGTATAATTTAGAAAATAATGATTGACTATTGGGAGAGTGACTAGTGCCTACTATATTTTTGGTCATATGGAGTCAATTAAGGATCCCTTTGGAGATAAATGAGTGCATTTTTAGGGTGATACCTAGAGGTTGTTCGTTACTAACCCTAGGAGATCCTCCTAAAATATTAAGGGAAAAATCAAGGGAAGGTTCTTCACTAGAAACCTTCCAAGAGCTTTGATGAGAAGGGTTTGTTCAAGAATAATCCAAGAAAATGTTTAACCAACACTAGGGAAACAACATTACACTTAATGCATTCATAAACATAACCACAATATGAAAAGAGACCAATTACTCGATAAATATTTCATCCATCAAAACCCTAGCAATGATCATCCAAGTAGTAGTATAGCATCCATAAGCATATCTCCTCCAAAAAATCGCTCTGACCATCCAAAGCATTCTTCGTAAGAGAGCAAGTAGAAGTAGACAAATAGTGATATATCTCCACAAGTAGCAATCATTTACAAGTGAGAAGTGCTTTTCTTATTTATATGACAGATCTAGCACTCTTGTCACGCAATAGAAGCCCTAAAAACATAAGATAATGTCGTTATCCCTCTCAAACCCTAGAGATAAGGTAACATAACATAAAATATCCATGATACATGAGTGGATAGGTCTCTAAGACCCCCAATGACTCCTCTAGGATGAAGTAATGTAGCTCAAACATCAAATCGTCCCTCAAAAGAGTGTTCTAGATCTCACACATGTTGAATGGGACGACTCACTCCAAAGTGGTGAATAAGGGCTCAAAAGTGAAACATTGCCATGAAAAGGTGCAACGTTTCATCTCCAAGAGGTGTCTTGTGTCTCCAAAGGGTGTGATGTCTCATCAAAAGATGTCATATCATCATCAAGGAGCCCAAACATCACATCGAGATGCCCCATCATCATAAATGTGCAACATGCCATCATCAAAGGGTACCATCATCAATGGAAAGGTGCCACATCATCTCTCCAAGTCCAACGTCCTGAAGGAAAGGTCCAACATCCTTAAGAGAAGGTGGAACGACCACAATCAAGTGGCGGGGATGGCCTCGATAGAAGTGTCCCCCTCTCGTTTGTCCAACAACAAGCACTTGGAGCCCTGAGACTCTTTTCATTGTACCCTATTCCAAACGATTGTATTTCTATTTGGTGTTGAAATAGTTTAGTTTAGATCTTATAGATTAGCTTTGCTTTATACTTTTATAGGAGTGGTATTTGTGAAGAATTCTATATATGCCAATAAATCTTCACGAAACTTATGGCCCTCTTCATATTCTCCCTAACATCATGACTGCTAACCCCAAATCGATTAACCACTTGAACGTTCAAAATACAAATGCTGCCAGGGATGACTCTGAATACCTAATGCCGCATAATTATTTTGCAAGGTAAACACGTTTATAAGTCATTTTATCACCCGGAAATTCTTGCCCTGCAAAAGCCGAAGGGAGTCCAGAAACACTAAGAAGGAAGCACTATTACCTCGCTTACTTCCCCTCACTTCGATGTTAGTGCTTGCTAACACTTCAAGGGGGTATCCCTAAATGATTTCTACAATACTGCAAATTCAAGAATTATCAGAAACACCTAAAATCAAAAAAAAAAAGATTGCTCACCTTGTATTAGACCTACAACAAAATATGGAAATCAGCAAGCTGGAAACTCTCTAAAAATTCCCCTAAGTACACACACACCAATGCAGAAAATTAACACTAAATAAGTACATGAATCCCAATGCAAGTACACACTAAAAACATGCTAATAAGAGGACAGAACAGAATTTACAGCAAGCTGTTATGACTGTTTTAAGGCTGCCTATGCTAAATTAAATATTGTTTTTGAGTATTTTTTATGTTTTTTGATGTTTTTGGAATATTCTAATGCATAGGAGATGGAGAAAAACATAATGTTTCTCTCTATTTCTGCATTAGAAACGAAATTACAGCAAGTTGAGCTTGTCGTAATTTAACAGAAAATTGAATAAATATGACCTAGGATGCCTAAGTTATATGTCTAGAATGCCCAAGATGAACAAATTGTTTGATAAAGAAATGGTTTTGCTTTCATGTGAATAAATAAATATCTAGAAAAAATATATCAGTGCCTTACGGAGTCAAGAAAAAGAAAGCGATTACGGTGGAAGAAATATTCAATTCCTACTAAAATTCTATCAGAAATGAAATTCAAAGCAACAGTCTACAAAAATTATACAAATTCTTACACATGACAAACAAGAGATAGTTGCCAAAGAATTGATTGATTGTCTTTATTACCAAGGGTTGTGGTAAGAACAAAGTCCTTTACAGTTCCAACCAAGAAAATACACTCCAAGTATAATCGTCCTCAACTGGATGGGATAGGTACAATCACTATTCACGATCTAACAAAGAAGTCTCCAACTACCACACGTACAATATACTAGCTCTACAAATCACTCTCTCAAGAAAAGAATAAGTAATGAAAAGGGGAAAGGCAATAATCAACAAAGCTCTAGTGATCAAATCACTTACAAAAACTTGGCCATGCCACAACGCAACAGGGCCCTAAAAGTTCAAAGTGCTTGTTGGAACAACCCCTTTTTTCTAAAATTTTCAAGACTAAAGATTAGCTATGGAGCCGCCTCTTAACAATGATCTTTATTTAAGAGACTTGTTTTGGTTTCTCGGAAATCGGCAGTTCGCGATGTATAAAGAGCTATTTGCCCAGCCTACTTAAAGCCAAGAGTTCCGAAACCCCGAGAACCCGTTTTAAACGCGCTTAAGTGCAAGCTAAAAGTGTTTAACTTTTAATAAGGCTCATCGCAATTTCGCGATTCGGGTTTCCCTGTGACAAAGTGTTATTGAATTCTCACCCCTCGTAATCCCGACTCTCAAATTCGCGAAGTTTAGAAAGTTTTTCCCAAATCACGATTAATTAAAAGTTTTAAACAAAGGATTATCACTTAAGCTAATCACGTCGCGAGTTCGCAATTCGGACTTTACTTATGCCATGACTTCCAGGGATATGATACTTGTAACCCCGATACCTGAGGTCGCGAGATCCCTTTTTTAATCTTGATAAATTAAAAACCAAAGGTAATTAGTGTTAATCCGCCAAATCGCAGTTTTGCGATCTCTGAGGTTCATGGTCCAAAACTGAGGGTAGAAATATTCCGAAGTTGCGAACGCCGAAAAAAGCAATTAAGAACTAAAAGCACTTAATAAACGGACTAAGCCGGATTGACTAATGCCTTAATCAACTTTTACGCCGGTACAGCCTACAGACAAAGCTTTAAACGTCTCTGCATTCTTCCCGAGTCACTCCATCAAAACATTTATGACATTTATAAGAAGGTCCTGTGAAGTGATTGATACTAAGATTTCATTTTATTTCTAAAATCTTTCCTTTAATGACTTGAACGTTCTGTCAGCGAGAACTTGTATAGAATTTAAGTGCTCAAAACGAAAGGATTACCGTCGTTCGTTTGAAATTCTTTCTAGTTTTCCGCAGAGCCATTTTGCCAAAGTAACCCCTGTTTGTATTTTCTCTCTCTGTGACAGGAGGCCGAATTACAGAGTTCTATATTATGGCTCTGAGGAAAACTCCCAAGACTACTGGTGAGAATTCAGGTCAAGGTTCAAACTTCAGATATTATCTCTGATACTTCACCCAAGAGGATCAGTATTGTCAAAACATGGACACAAGTCTCCGACGTCTTGCAAAGCGAGCTGATAAATTGTTCGAACGATTCCAACGGTAATGAGAAAGAGGACATATCCATAAAATATAAAGTTGTCACTCAGTCTGAGATACACAAGATCGCAGCGAGGCCACGTCTCCTACTGTATTGTGATATAAATGGGCGCTGGACCATGTAGACATCCCAACCAGGACAATTTTCAATGAGCAGAAGGTGGCGGTTGGGACTTTCAGGCCAGAACATATACGAGAAATGTATAAATTGTCTCCCACGCCAAGATTCACGCACAACGCCGAATTCTTAGAAGTCTTCAAAAAGAAAGAATGCGAGCAGTATGGGAAAAGCCTATCTAACCTTATTAAAGATTGGTATTCGCACCCCGCGAAATTCAGGGCCGACTCCAATCGAATCTATTCGATCTCAGCGTTGGAGCCACAATTCATGTATGTAGCAATGATGGTCTGTAGGTTGTACGGGAAGGAGGATACCGCTCACTTCTTCCTCCCATGGGTGTCATTGATTCACACAGTGGCTGAGGGTTTCACGTTCGATTGGGCCAAGCTTTTGTCTGATAGTCTGGCCAGCCGAATCACAGAATACCGAGAGCAAAAGGCAAGTGGGAGAACGTCCTCGTTTTTTATGTCGGCTTACATAATGGATGCTGTGTGCTTCTTGACGCCTTTCCCATTAATGAGCTGGAGTTGGACTCCAACCAACAAACGACCTATTCATGAATACCATTCGAAGCTCTGGGAGTATAAAGCCAAGGACTTCTTATACGAGATTTTCAATTGGGTAGTGGTGCCCATGCATATTTCTATCTTCGACCAACCACCCCCCCAGATTTCGGATAAAGCCGCGGAAGATTTAATCCGCGTAGCAAACTGGTATATTGATAGGGAATTTGTGATGATCCCAAGCCATTATGCTAGGATCATCACAGTTTTGGTCTCTTTTTAAACTTTTTTCTAGTTGTGGCATTTCGTCACTTTGTTGAATTACTTGTTTAGATGTGTTTACTTGTTGAATGGCCTCTTGATTTCGGTGTTAGGGTTTACTGATATGTTTATATGAATGTTTGCAGCAATTAACAAGAAGAGACAACCATGGAACATACCTCAACCATATGCAATAGAATAGACAAGCCAAAACATCTCACATATGATTTTATTCATGAAATAGAGGAACCTGCTACAATAGAGATGCCGATCTGGAATGCTCAACAGATGGCTCCAAGATAGAAGTATGAGCTGCTACAAAAATCTCCCGACAATACAAAATAAGCCTCCAAAGGCTAGATAAGAGATGAAGACCAATAACAAGGTAGATCTGGCTGTATGAAGTGCAGAAACTCTAACTGCATGATGCCATGTCCTGCTGGAATGCTGAAGCTCCTCAACAATTCGGCCCTGCTGCCAAAAGTGTCCAATCACCCCAGTAAATATGCCAACTGATAGATCTGGCAACTGTAAGGACAACCCAGGTGTCCAAATCTCCAAATCCACTCTCAAACCCTGTAGATCTGAAACTCCTCCACTGAATGGTGCGCCCCCCTGGATGGCTGAAACCCTAATAATTCGGCTTGGATGAATGAGGACTCCAAACCTCTTGAAACTCTCCAAAATGATAGATCGGGGCTTGGTTACGTCCCTGGTGAAGTCCCAAGCGAAATGGTGAAGATTTGAGCTAGCAAATGACTGAAACCAAATTCTGAAGTTTGCTCCTCTCTTCCAATTCGTCCCATGCATCTAATAAATCAAATAGCACCTGAAACTCCTCATGAATGGACTAGATCTGATGTACAAGGCCCTGTAATGAAAACCCAAGTGATAGAATCTCCAAAAGCCCTGCCAATCTCCTTCAACGAATCTCTCTCCAAGGATGGTGCGCCCCCCTTGCTAGAAACCCCCAATGGTGCACCCTCCTTCTCTTCCTGTGCCTGTGGCTATGTAGAACCCTCCTGCACTGATGTAGAACTGAGCTAGAATGGTGTGGGAGAGTATTGCATCTCTGAGACCAAGCTTGGGACAAGCTAGGTGGAATCTTTCACCACCGAATCGTCCTCTAGGGTTTGTTAAGTCAAAACCCGTAAAACCCCCAAGAGATGGGCCCTCTAGCTATAAGCCAGAAATCCAAAAGATAAACATACATGAATGAATGGGTAGAAGCCCTTGCCTTTCCTTTATACTTTTTGGCTCACCTTGTCCCTCCAAAGTGACTTTCATTTTATTAATATTTAATTAATTAATTAACCTTTTTACCTCTGAAAAACACCTTATCTCTCCTTGTGGCTTCCCTAGCCATTGAAAGTCACTTCTATCCATCCCATCCTGTAGTGTTGCTCCTCTCGATTCCAATGAGCTATTACACTGAGAGGTTCCTCCAAGTAATGTGCCCAAAATGACCTCTTCAATGAATTTAATTGACTTATAGCTCAAAATAGTCAAAATCATGGAAATCATCGAAATGCAACAAAACCAAATCCAACCTGTGCAGAATGGCTCATAATGATGAGATATGATGAGAAATGCAAGTTGGACCTCACAATGCCTCTCAATAACCCCTGTACTCGCTATAACACCCATCTGGCTACTCTGGTCATCATAAACCTCT